>VZSR01003806.1:16668953-16729766 GCA_013398615.1 Brachypodius melanocephalos | reverse complement strand
ATCCTCACATCTGGCTGCTCCAGATCACAGAGAGCTGCCAAGCAGCCGATGCAGCACCGTGGCTGCTGCCCTGCTTTGTGAAACACAAACTGAGCTGCTCACACAGCAACACTCCAGGGGAGCAGCTCTCCCATATTCCCAGCATGTCCCTATAAATTTAGCCAGGTTGCCACAGAGGATATGTAGGTTACTTATATACTATTTATCAGACAGCAGTGACAGAATGTTGTAGATGCAGGAACTCATTCAGGAAAGCTATAAATGTTTATAAAGGTGCTCAGCATGCCTCTTCACAGCCAAAAACCTTTCTTTGGACCTAAGGGTTTCCTCTCATTAGACAAGGGGTTAAAAGCAAAATGAACCAAAGAGAGAATAAATGACTTATCTGATGACTAGAATAAAATCATTCTCCTTAAATTTCTTCATGCAGTTTTATTGAGAAATGAAAACTGCAAAATGTACTGATGCACTGCCCGCTGCTCCAGAGCTTGCAGCTACACTTGTATCAAACTGGTTCAAAACCCTGTAACACTAATATGGACCATTCAGCAAGTTAAAAGCATTTGCACACATTCATGGAGGAAAATTTTGTGGAAAAGGTCATTAAGGTCAGAGATAACGTTTGTACGTACAAGTCAATGAGCCAAGAAGCAGCAGAAGCCTGGGGGAATGTCTTGGTAGGATCTGGCTTTATGCTTGACCGGTTGAAATCCCCATTTTTAAAGCATTTGCCATTGGTTGCTATCAGAAATAGGATGCTGAGCTAGATAAACCCTTTGGCCTGAGTCAGTCTGAATGCTTTTATGTTCCTCTGTATTCATGAGGCTGACTGCATTAAAATCCAAATGCACAAGAAGCATGAAATAAAGTTGAGCAGCTCTTCAGGCCTTTAAATCTGGCTATTAAGTTTTTTATGTTACTAATTTTAGTATTATAGCAATACCATTTAGAAACCTAGCTTTGAATTGATACAAATACTTGCCACTTTCGATGCCTGGTCTCAGGTCCCATTTACCCTTGGCACCTGTGCACAGCAGTGATTAAAAATTGATTATTTTGCCCTGGGTTGATATAGCAGTGCATTCATTGAGTCCCTCATGCACTATATATATGAATGAATATCATGACCTCTGTGAGAATGTTGTGGGTATTACATCAATTTTATGGCAGGGAAACTGAGGCAAAAAGAAATCTAGTTTTAATCTATCTAGCTTTAAACTGTCTAGTTTTGAACTATCAGAAGGATCCACCAGCAAGCCAGTGGGATTGACCAGCCTTGCTGTTCTCATGTAGCACAGGATTTTTATTGCTATTTATATGTTCAAAACCTGATATCAATCAATTATCTATCTATCTATCTATCTATCTATCTTTGGAAATTCACACCTTGGGTGTTGGACCAAAACACAGAAGAAGTAAACCATGCAAACTCATAGAAATTCATTGAAATATGTTGCTTTGACTTCTGCTTTTCCTGCAAGCCCTTGACTCGTTCCCACATTCTTTTTCAGCCTTTCCAAGAGTCAGGGCTGTCACCAGTGAAGGACTCCTACCCTACACGGCTCTGATTCCCTCTCCAAATCATTGACCAGAGGACTACATGACGAGATGGAATCAGACCAAAAAGCTCCTTCTCAGTTTTGTAGGGCTTGGCCTCACCTTTAAGCTGCTTCTCATAAACTCTGCTGAAATGGTTGTAAATAAAGCACAAGAGGAGCTTTTGTTTCATGGCAAAACTCCCACAGCCATCTGATATGCCTAGTGTTGCCATCAAAAACATGAGTGGGTTGGCTTGTGCAGGGCTTAAAAAAAGCCTCTTCCAGTCAGCAGCTCATTAATGAATCTGAAACCTGACCTTTAGCAGTCCATCCCAGGGGAAGGATCATTAAACTTTTCACTTAATTATTATTCTGGCTAAACTCAGCCTGAAAATTTAAGGCTAAACTATTTTCTTGGAACGGTATATGAGACACTTTTCTCTTTTGGGGAGAGTTGTTTTTGCTTGGAATACTAGGAGCAGTGAGTCAGCTGGCAGCCCTCCCTTTTCCCATTATTATTTTGAATATCCATATTTTCAGATGGGAAAATTTTTGAACATGAAAATGCTTTGAACATGTGTTCTCCTAGCACATCAAGGAGTCTGGAGAAGAAGTGCTTTCTCTGATGAATCTTTTGTTGTGCCTACATTTCAATGGAGGTCATTGGAGATTCCTAATCTGCATCCATTCTAATGAATTAATTATTTCTAGGGTTAATTTTCTGTCACAGAGGCCAGCTGGTGCAATCTAAGCATGTAAACTATGGCATGTTACTTCTTTAGCCTTTGGAACAGAGTGGCCATGCACAAACCATAATTTGCACCAGGGAATTATTTGGGAAAGTGCCATGGACAGAGTAAAACCATGCCAGGGAGCACTCAAAAATTTAATGTTTTATAGAAAGTCACAGCCCTGGCTCTGTTCTGTTTTCTAGTAAAGGCTGTGGTCAAAGGGTGTTGCTGTTCTGCCACTGCAAGTACAAAAAATCACATTGATGTTGAATTTCTGAGTTCTATTGAGGTACCATGTTTATATCTATAAACTTGGTGGGTCTATAAACTTAATCCCTTTGTGGACATGACAGAAAGCACAGTGTGCTAATTCAGTTTATCACATTTTTATAGCAATGCTTCACTGGCTGCAAGCACCTTCAGCTGGTGGGAGGGCCAGGGGCTGCTTTGCTTTATAGGGAGACTGACAAAACAGTGTGTCCCTACTGCTTTAAGACCAAACCCTCTGCTGTTTTGAGCCCATCACTCCCACTTGTCCTTACTGTGCGCATTCATTAATTTCTCTGACCATTAAAACCAGCATGGTAACAGAACTGGGGAGATGATCTCTGTCTCTCTTTCTATCTGATACACTGCTCCAGCTATCCTTCCCCCCTAAAAAGTCTGATTACCCCTAATAAGAAGTCCAACACTGTGAAAGAAAACGGGGGAATGAGGAAACTGCTGGATCAAACTACTTCAAACCCTTAATTTTTAGTGCTTTTGATATACTTTAAAATGTTGCATGGTCAGTCATTGCAATGGGGGTAGAGGCAGAGATAACCCAAACCCAGACCACTGACCCCATTTAACAGCTTGGTACATGTAACTGAGAGATGCATAAAATCTATAAAGAAGCAGCCTCTTAAGTTTGTCACCAAAAGAAGGTTTTGCTTGTGAAGCTCAGAAGAAAGAAAATTATAACCTACACCAGGAGCAAGGTGCTGACTGTTCCCAATGAATCACTGATCTTACGGAATGCTTCGTTTTATTACTTTTATGTCAGCAAAGCTTTGTGAGAAGCACTTCACAATGTGCTCTCAGTACCCTGAATTTACTCAGAAAGGCAAATAACAATAAATATAAATGAACTATATTTGTAAATCACTGCAATTTAAGTGTTGGACAGAATGCAAAGTTATGCTTTGTTTTAGAAAGAGATTTTAAGATTGCTTGCCTCCTACAGGAAGCTATATATCAGTTTATTTTAGTTGATTGCTTCTGAGAATGTTGCCCATTCATCCCAGTGATGACATAGCAAATTGCTCTTTCCCTTCAGTTTTAAAGAACTAAAAATGATTTTAGATATTGCCATGAGTTATCATTATAAGACTGAGCCAGAAATTTGTACTGTTTCAGTCTATATCTCTCAAGCTGATAAATGGTTGTATAATGGTGTTTTCATTCATAAGGCTCCAACTGCACAGTATAAGCTTAAAAGATTGCTAAATACAAACCAGAACACTCTGGCAAAATATAAAAATATTTCAGCAAGTAATATTAAAATTCCTTTTCTTACAACAGTTTTCTCTGTGGTCTCTAAAATATCCCCTGTGTGGAAAATGGAAGATGCCCCTGCCCATGGCAGGAGGTTGGAACTAGGTGATCTTTAAGGTCTCTTCCAACCCAAACCATCCTATGTTTCTACAATTTTGAAATGTATTTTTTCAAGAAAAGCACTAATGAAAACAGAAAAATGTTCCCATAAAATGTTCCCACCAAAAAATTGCTACACAGTCTGCGTGTTTGTAACCTCATTTTAGATTTAACAGTTATTTCATATGAAATGCTAATGATAAGTTTATTTTAATTTTAAATGTGAAGATGTGTCACTCTCTTCACATATCCATGGACGTGGAGTTCTGCTACTCTAGCACCAGATCACTGCAGTCCTGTGCTATTTTTTTTCTCAGGCAGAAATGTTGCTGAGTTCCTCAGCCTTCTCCTGTCCTGGTGTTACCAGTTTCCCAGTATTTTTTATCAGGGGGTTATGCCTTCCTTGACCTTCTTTTTCTGGTCAACACGACTGTAGAAGCCCTTCCTGTTAGTCTTTGTGTCACTAGCCAAGTCCAGCTCCAGGTGTCCCTTGGTCTTCACTCACCCCATCCTTAAACTGAATGTATCCTAAAATCTTTCCAGGATACCTGTCCCTGCTCCTGCTGCCTGTACATTTTCCTCCTGCCTTTTAGTTTGACCCTACTCAGCCATGCTGGTCTCCTGCCTTCTTTTCCTGATTTCTTGCTCCTGAGGATTGCCCGGTCTTGTGCTCTGTGGAAGATGTCCTTGAAGATCCTCTAGCTCTGTTCTGCTCTTTTAGGACAGTTTCCTGTGGGCTGGTATGGACTAGTTCTTCAAAGAGCTAGAAGTTTATTTTCCTAAACTTCAGGGGCCTATCCTGACTCTTCACCTGACCCACATCTCCTTCATCTCTGCTTCCTCTCCTGTCTCTTCTGAACAGCCCTTAGCCATTGATAGCCCTGCCCTGGTCATGGGATTCATCTCACCAAGTTTCAGGAATGGCTTCTAGGTCACAGCTTTCTGACAGCACAGTGGCTTCCAGTTTCTCCATTTTTTTACTTCTGCTGGGTGTAGAGGCATTCATGTAGAGGCACTCCAGCTGGGCTTCCTAAAGGAACACCTCTTCATTCCTTAGAGATATTTCCCTGATATTTTCCTTCTGGCTTCTGTTACCTCAGGGCATTATGGCTTGTTTCTGTAAGATTTCAGATTTCCCCTAAGTGGCCTCTGGTGTACTCAGCTTACCTCAGAGCAGCAAGCTGAAGGTCCTGGATAGCACTGGATCCCTCTAACCCTGACATGCCATCCCACAGCTTGTCATGTGCAGGGCAGATATTATCCCCTTTGCCCTTCAAATGTCTTGTCTATTTGGAAATCTACAGATGTCTGTCTCCTTCCACTGAGCCAGAGGAAGCTCAAGCAGACAGAGCTTCAGATGTCAACAACTCAGTTATGCCAAGTGGGATCAATCCAGGTGCATGTAAATAAAGACCACAATTATCTCTGAGGAACTGGCTCCTTTGGTGAGGTAGGGATTTGTACTGGATCCAAGGAAGTGGCTGGCAAAGCTGAATTTCCACATCATGAAGTGATCAAGCAGATGCTCACATTTTGGCTCAGTGTGTTGGGGTTGTCTCCATGGAGTATTCTGAGACAATATGTGCCCATATAGATGGAAAGATGTTGTAGAATTATTACTGTTATGAGGTCTGCCTTCTGCATGCCAACAACAGCTACAAGAGATGCCCTTGCACAGTAAAGAGAGCAATATCTGATTAGCAGGGAATAAAACTGTGGCATCAGCAGATCATACAAATGTTATGGTTGCAAACTGCCAAGAAGCCTGCTGTCAATTAATTTTCTCACAAACAATTCTGCAGAAAATTCTTCTTTGCCTTTGTCACTACCAGAACGATGATGATGGCAGATTTCATTACTTCTGGAACAGCAGACTGGGAGGTGGTGTGTCCAGGCAGACTTGTCAGCAGCCCATTTGAAGGCAGGATGGGTTCATATATCTCGTCTTTGTCTGTTTTCTGAGCTCTCAGGTATGAACTAAGTAGAACAAGACCCAAAATGCTCATTCTCCTATACTGACCTTTTTTTCTCCATTTTTCTTTTAACATAGGTGATTGATAGACTTTCTTGATTTCTTTTTGCAGATTTGTTTGTTCAGGTGTAATTTTCTCCTTCTCCAGGGTCCAATCAAGTTCCCTGACACTTGGTGACTTCCTCTGATTCTTGCAGCTTGAGAGAAAACCCAATCCAGCCTTGCTGTGAATGATCTGGCTTCTTCTGTGACCCCTATTTGTCTCCAAGGGCAAAATTAATGCTGGTCAGTTAGCTCAGAGCTTGCCTTAAACAGAAGTCAAACTTCTGATGGAAATCACAAATTTTCCTCCAAAGAAAGCAGGGATTTTAAGCTCTTGGTCCAAAAGAATGAAGAATCTAAACTAAACAAATGAGGGTATAGAAGATACTTAAGTGTCCTGTTTAGCCCATTCTCTCAGGTTTCTTAGCCAAGATACTTGTTCACACTTTGACACCACAAAAACTATCCCTTGAAAAAGGACTTTGGAGAGACTAACCTGCACAGGCACAATTTGACTTGAATACTGACTCAAAGAAGCAGGTAATCAAAATTATATAAGTGCAAACCTTTTTATTGTGGTTGTATGCATCCATTCCTATCACTGCTCTTCATGTCACCTTCCCACCTACCTCTCTTTTTATATTAAAGTGAAAGAATTTCTTCAACCTTGTTGGTAAGTATTCAGCATTGAAAAGAGTGTCTTAGTCTTATTTGAGAGTAGATAACAGAACAATGAGGCACCTTGGGAGGATTTTCTTATATCTTTGATCTTTCAGGACTGACTTGTTGCCATTACATCTCACTCTAGAATAACAGAATTGTTAAGGTTGGGAAAGACTTCTCAGATGGTCCAACCCTTAAATCAGCAGTGCAATGTCTACCACTAAACTGTCTCTAGCATTGCATCTACACACTTTTGTATGCTTTTGGGGATTGTGACCCCATCATTTCCCTTGGCAGCCTGTTCCAATTCTTTCAGTGAAGAAATTTTTCCTAATATCCAATCCAAACTTTCCCTGGTGAAACTTGAAGCTGTTTTCCCTTGCCTTATTTCTGACCCCCACCCGGCTGTCCCCTCCTGTCAGGGAGTCGTGCAGAGCCAGAAGGTTCCCCTGAGCCTCCTTTTCTCCAGGATGAGCCCCTCCAGCTCCCTCAGCTGTTCCTCCTCAGATTTGTGCTCCAGACCCTTCCCCAGCTCCGTTCCCTTCCAAAGACATGCTCCAGCCCCTCAATGTCTTTCTTGTCATGAGGGGCCCAAAACTGAACCCAGGATTTGAGATGTGGCCTCACCAGTGCCCAGCACAGGGGACAGTCACCGCCCTGTTCATGCTGGCCATGCTATTGCTGGTACAAGTTGCTGTCTTGCACCATAAATTTTGGTTTTGGTTTGCAATAAATTTACAGAGTCCAAAGTGCCAGGTAACATTTTTTTTTTCTTAAGAAACATATACTTCTCTCCTTTCTCATTCTTAAGAGCTGGTTTTAATAATGCCTTTAAATGCCTAAATCAAGTGAGATGAGACAAAGTGAGAGAGCAGAGAATGTCTCATTTGAGGATTATGTCACTCCTCTGGGACTAAATCCAGTGGCATCTCAAATCAATCACTGATTTAAGGAATATTGCCAGGATAGAATGACAGTGCCTGGTAAGCACTGCCTCCCCCAGAATGCTTCTGCTGCATGGTGATGAAGAGACTGTGCTGGACTGTGAACCAAGTGGGCACTAATTCTCTCAGGCAGACAGGGCATTAACCCTGGAACTGGATCTAAGCAGGTGTAGGTCTTCTTTCCACTGATCTACTGACAGGAAGGAGATATTTTTAATCTTTTGTTAATGTAGGGCTTTTTTTCATTTCCTTCACTGTTTTTTTCCCCAAGACTCTGAAAAAGGAATTCAGGCCAAATTGAACATTTTAAGTCAAAGCCATTCTCTATTGTTTCTTGTCTTTTTCTGGCAAGAAAAGGATGGAGAGTTGGATGCAAGTTTTTCAAACTTGAGATGCTCCAAATGGAGCCTGAATTTTACAAATGCATGAAGAACTTCCATAGAAAATCCCTAGGTGATTAAATGTAAGTTGGTAGACTTCAAACACTGAAAACGACCTCAAACAGATTTTTATAGAACTGTGAGAAGAACCTAGACATTTCTCTGGAAGAGAACAGCCCCAGTAAACCTTTCCAAATGAATTCTAGGTACTTCAGTACACACACTTCTACTCCAACCTCTGACATGCTCAGCTTGTTCACATTCATTTTTCAGTCCATAATGAAGTAAAACAGGAAGGAACCATCTCTATGGTCCCTCATGTCCTGCCCCCAGCTGATTTGTCTGCAAGGCTGAACGTGGAATGCCCTGATGTTTGTTGTTTAGTCTTCAAAGACACTGAGACAAGGATAGGCACCTGAGCTTCCTCTTTAGATAAAGAAATGATTAATTGGGTCTTAAAATAGGTGGGATGGATTGTTCTCTGGGGACTTCCACTTCACGTCACCAACTGTTCAGAGAGTCTAGAAGTTTAATTTTCAGGCTGATAACTCTAGGTTAGATTACATTTTAGTCACTCTAACATTAAAAAAAGTAATTAAAAATGTATGTAGATGTCTAAACTGAATGATAGACATCTAAGTAATTTCTCCTTCTACCTCAAAGACAATTTTGAAAATTTCACTGTGTATGCATGTGTAGACGTATTTGATAGTTTTCCCTTAGAAACTTTTGAAAATTTATTACATTCAACTTCACAAATGTCACCTTAACAATTTTCTTGAGAATTTCTTTAAACTAAAACCGCTGAAGAAGCACTGACAGGGTATATGCAGAGAAAGATGAGTGTGCCAAGCTAATTTAGTACTGAAGCATCTTTTTATCTGCTTAAAAATTTGCTGCAAGCCAGCATATAATTTGCTGCAGGTTTCATGTAATAGAATATGATTAGAAGCCCATACTGAAAAGTCCACCGTGATAATTCTGAGGTGGGAAAAAACATTGAACATTGTAGACATTTATCTTATAATACCTTTAACAGAAAAGCACTAAGAGTGAGGCTTTGGGCTTTCACAAATTCTAATCAATAACTTTCATATTAAATCCTCGGGATTTTGGTTCTTTATGAGTCATTTTACTGAACAGTTCTTTTTGCTCAAAATGGGCATTTTGAATGTTGTGGTTTTTTCTGCAAATCAAGAAATTTTGTGGTTTTTTCTGTACCTCTTTGACATCAGTGTAGTTTAATTATCACAGCATTCTGAATACCAGTGTACATGCTGGGGAAGTCAGGCTGATAATATCAATGATTGACTGCAGCAGTTTTTTATTACTTGGGAAATATTACCCATGATAGACACAGGTGTAGAACAGTGATTCAAGAAGGAGGAATGTCCCAAGGACATGAGCAATTTCTCATGGTGGCAATACTTCATCACAAGTTCTGATGCAAATGTTTTGTTCTTGCCAAGGTATGGCAATTACTGCAGGGTCTCAATTAAAAATATGACATTTTCCTGGGAAATGTGCCACACATTGAACAGAGGCATATGACACGTGCAAGACATGAAAAGCACATGAAGATGGATTAATGATCTGGCATCCATTATTCATGGGAAAATGAAAATATAAGAATTACTAACTTAAATCAGATTGTATGTCTTTACAGTCAACTTTGTGTTTCTTCATCAGGGAAGGATTTCAGATTTATTGGGTGCGACCTGTTCTCGACAAATTCATGTTAACTCTTTCTTATCAATTTATTATCTTGCCAATGTTTGCAAAGAGATTGTTCAACAACCTTCCTCTCTGTCTTTGTGGCTTTCACAGCTAGGGTGGTCAGTCTATAAATTTCTGGATCCTTTTGCCTATGCTGCTATTTAAAGCTAAGTATTATGTTTCCTTAGTCCCATCCTCTGTGGCCTGCCTCCAAAAGTTCTAAGGGAATAATTGCTACAGTTTACAAGATCATTTGAGGTAGTCTCTCAAACCTTTGGAAATTAATTTTCAGGAGGCTCTGCTGTGTTGGAGACATTTTCTTACTTGGCAATGTATGATTACACAAAATCAGCAGGGACTCCATTCAGATGCCCAATCATCAGACTGGAGTATTCAAGGTACCCAAACATGACTCTTAGATTCATACTCTTAGAAAATTCATACTCCTGGAAAATTGTACTGAGTTTTGAAAGTGGAATGCATTTGTGGAAAAGTGGGATATGTCTGATCAACTGAAAAACTGTGTTTGACTGTGTTTGTTTACTAGTGATGAAATCCAGTGGTGGAAATGCAGATGTTCACTAATATTTTAGATACTTTGATATATGTTTCTTCATGTACTTTTCTTTTAGCAGCTGGAGGCCAGACAGAATATATCCCAGGGCTTCTTAAGCTGCACAAGATACCTGCAATAAGCAGCTGAATCCCAGCTTTGACTTCTGTTGATACAAGGGGAACCAAGAAAGCCTTATCTTGAATCAAGTTTAAACAGCTGAATCAAATTCTGTTGCAGAAGTCATACACACACCTACAGTTCCAGAGTAAAACTAATTTTCTTTTTTTTTTTTTTTAATTTTCAAATGTAATTTCTACTCTAATGCTATTCCTCTAAAAAGAAAGCTTATGTTTTGAAATAATTCTACTGTATGATTAAAAATCATGGTGATGTTAGGAAAAGATGGGTGGTAACAATGCAGATCTTGTCCATTGTTCCCCAGTCTGGATTTTAATCTCCTTGGCACTCTCCTTGAAGGTCTATTTTTCCAGATTGATCAAGATATTCAGTTCGTGTTATAGTTGGTGACATTCTTATTCCACCTATTCCCAGTGAGACTGGGCCTGAGTCGTCAGGACACACCCATTGATAGACTGGACCCTTCACTGCTCATCTACCAATGTGCAATACTGTAGAACTCCAGATTTACCCTCTTCTTGACTTAAAAAATAAGCTATAAATGTAGCTCTGTGTTGTGATTGATTCATGTCTTATATAAAGAGATCAGAAGTAAATCATATAGTCATTTTCTATTCTCCTGGCCTGCTTTGATTTCAGTTTTTTGACAGTGATCATTTTAATGCCCATTTCCCACTGATTGTATCCCCTATATTCATATATACTCGGGTTATCCAGCAATATTCTCCTTTATCAGCACCAGCTGTCAGTCATTCTGCCTATATTATCACCTTCCCTTGTAGCTCCCAACTATCTCCTCATATTTTATTGAAAATGGAGACAAGATAACTCAGAGCTGAATCTAACATGCACTGAGGTATCTTTTTGCCACTGTCTCTCCTGAAATGTGCTGCTGTGCTATGCAGTCATTTTCAGTGGGTACCTCTATATCATTACATTAAAAAATGCCCTGGAATGGACACCTCAAAACTATTTGCCATATTTCTGATTGACAGACAGGTTTCATCTGGGCCAAGTAGCATTCTCATAAATTGTTCCCAGGCACAGTTGAGGATGTATTATATGCCAAGAACTGTTCCCAATAGGAAATTTGGATATGGCCACCCTCTTTTGAAAGCTGGGAGAATTGAAACATATGGATGTTGTCAGATAATGCCAGCTGGCTTCCAGGATAAAGAATAAACAGTGGCACAGTCTTGCTAACTGCTATGGATACAGCCATTGCTTCCAGAGATAGCAGATAAATAAAACTAAGAGAATGGGAATCCAACCAACAAATTTTTTTTTCTCTTCCTTGCTACATATAGATTCTACTTAGGATTGAAACGACTCCATTTTCTTCCCTGAAATTTCATGCAGTTACAAAACATGTGGAGTGAGGTCATCTGTACACAGGTGATGAGCTGTTTAGACACTTTTTATGCACAAAAAAGAAATGCTTTCATTTCAGTCTAGTAAGGCTTTTAAATCAAGACAGATGAATTACATGACTCAACAATGCATATTTCATCCCATTGACTACAAAGAGAACCTGCAATGACCTGGTTCCAATGAGGGAACCATCTCAGACTGCTGTACTGTTTATAGTTCATCCTTTATTTCTTTGGGCTTCTGTAAATTTCAGAGTTTCAATTTTGCCTGCTATTTTTTTAAAAAAAAGCTTTTTCTACTGAGCAAGAGTTAGTTGACATCATAATACTGAAACCAAGAGGCTCAAACAGAATAAAACAAGCTCAGGATAAATCTGCTGTCTTTCAGGTTTTTGTGATAATAAATTACTTATGCTGTGTAATTATTTTTTAGTCTTCATTGAAAAAAGTTCCTTTACCCAGTCACCTTATTTCTTTCCTGTTCTTTCTAGTTTGCTCTTTGGATAGGAATTACGATCAATGTACATCTTATCTATTCGCCTTCAGGAGCTGCCCATTAACTTTTTACTATCTTAATGTTTTTACATTTCAGAGTCTGACTAACAATTCTAAGGCCTTCCCAAATTATTCTTTTCTGTAGATGAGAACCAAAGAGCTATAACATAAGCTTCTCCTTGGAGTAGTAAATTCAATCATGTATTAATAAACACTCACTCTCAATTCACTCCTTGCTTTTAAACTCTGGAATATTTCTCCCCTATTAGTCAACAGAGACACCCAAGCTGTCTCAATTCAATTGCTTGTTCAGACTGTCAGAAAAAATAATTAAAGCAGTTCAGTAATGCTGTGCTTTTTGGTCCCTATAACTGATTGGTAGAGGTGTCTTATGAATAAAAAACCTCTGATTTTTCCTAAACCTTCTAAGGTGCAGAGAAACTTAACCCTCACCTATCAGTGGGCTAAGATATCCAAATACCTTTGAGGTTCTGTGTTTTTCTTATATCCAATTACTTTTCCTGGGCTGAGAGTCATTTCTTCTCTGACTTGAAAGTCTAGAGAAGATGTTTGTTTTATTCATGGGTTTTTCCTTTATGTTGCTGGATGGGCAAACCTTAAACATCTTTGCTGATACCCTACCCCTTGGCAGAATCAAAAAAGAGAGAAAAATGAATCCTTCTTCAGGGAGGCTGCAATATCCTGCAATGAATGGAGTTGTCTGTTATCCTTCAAAATAAAGGGGGGAGATGCAAATCTCAAATACATTTTATTTCCTCTGGTTAATTAATCCAATTTTCTCACATTTTCCTCTTCTGTTGTCAGTCATGATTTTCTTTCAATGTTTGCAAATGGACTCTGCCAATTTTTTTCATACAGATATCATGGTCTGGCAATGGTGTCCTGTGTAATTCTTGCATGGGGTGCCAGACAATCCCACAGACCCTCTCCAGTTCTCCAACATCAAGTACTCTACTGGAGCAGAAGCCCCATATGAAGTTCTCTCCGTGTCAGGTGAAATTTCCAATTTCCACTCGTGTGTACCAACACTTATCAGCTTGGTGTTAAGAGTCCCAGAATGTTTTCATCCCCAGAGCTGGCACCAGGCTGAATAGTTTCAAACTGTTGAACTGTTTGGATTCTTCAGCCGTTGGAAACCATTCACAGAAATAAAAGCTTTCTTCCTGGAAGAGCCTACCTGGAGTTTGAGCTTCCTTGTCAGGGCTACCATGACAGACTTGACATAGGAGAGGGACTTGGGTGCTCTCCATGTGTAGATTTACTACTCAGGAAGAGGAAAGTATGCAAGATGAATGTTTGACAATGACTAGAGAAAGTTCCAGAAGCAGAGGCAGATAAAGAAGATAAGAAGTCAATACTGACAGCAGTAGTTGTCAAATAGGAAATATAAGTAAGTGTGGTTGGGTTTTTCATCTTGTTGTGTTCTCTTTCATGCCACATTAAAAAATTGCAGAGGCAAGAACTGGATCTTCTGTTCCAGAAGATTGGAACGATCCAAAGGCTTACTGGTTTATGGAACTACCTGAACATGTTTGGAAGTCACTCTTAGCAGCATGAGAAGGCACTAGGTTCCATAAGTGATGTTTCTTTAGCCTGTCCACTCACAGGTGATGTCCCCCTCTGCTGCCTGTCTCTCTCCACTACTGCAGTTTAGAGAAAATTAATACATTTGGCCTTTTTTCTCGAAAGGCGAGAAGGTTCTCCACCCCTTTCCTCCTGCATCTTACACATCACATTGCCTAATTTATTTTCTTACTGCAACACATTCTTAGGAAGAACAAGCTGTTATTGAACAGAAAGTTCTTGGTTCAAGATGACAGTGCCCCAAGGTGAATTTTTTTTCTAGATTAGTGTATGCCTTATAAAAAAAGCAGCATTTGTCTTAACTAAAGTGTCTGGAAGCCAAATTTTCAATCAGTATTCAGCAAAGCATTTCTGTCAGGTCAGCAAACATTGGCAGAGTCTTGTATATATCAGGAAGAACAGAAGAGTAAATATAAATTGAAAAGTTTAATTCAGAAAACTCAGATTTTGCTTCATGTGTAGCTGTGGAAAAGAAGACATCAAAGAATGATATTTTTCTCCTTTCAGTCTTTCCAAAGATGAGGTGGAGATGTGAAAGAACATGTTTTTTCATATTTTCTGCCAGTATTTACTTTGATCTAAACCTGCAATTTCATTATGGAGATAAATTTACAGCATCTTAGAGTGGTTGTGTGCTTAAGATGAGTTCAAATCATGAAAGGTCGTACATTTACTAGAGGGGTTGGCATCTGAGAGAAGCAGAGGAGGCAAAGGATGTCCTGCCAACATCAAGGAACAAATCCTCTATGTCTGGTGTCACATGGGGCAAGCAAAACTTGGTGGCCTCTCTTGTGGGTTTCCCTTTTCCCACTCTATTGGATCAGATTGCCAACATTTGATTTTAAAAGAGGAGACAGAGAAACCCCGAAGCTTTTTTCTTTCAGATATAATGCCAGTAAAATACATTGCAAATTTTAATAAAAATTGATTTGGGAAACACTCAGATTTAATCAACTTTTTGTTTCACTGGATGTTTCTCCTGCAAAATGGATCAAGCTGTATTGGGCAAGAAGGTGGAGAATGGAAACTAAAGCAGGATACCACTCATAGCAATTCATTTTTCTTTCTGATGAGGTTATAGTCTTGCGTGGTGAAGTGTCCTAAATTCAGAAAGAACTCAAATTACCATGAAATACCATTTTTAACAACGGACCATTACCTTTGAAAAGCCATTTGGCAGTAAATATATTTTACTAAAATATTGTCCAAAGACATCTGTCAGGGTTAGAAATACATTAACACAGGTTCTTTGTAGCTCAAAGACTATAATGTATGTTTTCTGAAGAGATTCAAATGCGGGGGAAGGAAGAAATTCTCTTCTCTGACGTAAGCTAAATAAAAATCTAATTTGCAGAAATAGCCAAGAGTATTCAGCTGCAGTGTTCTGGTAGTGGCACCAGCAGTGCTATCAGTTCAGAAATGGGAGGGTGTAGAAGAGCCTGAAGCATGAAGAAATATCATCTCACTTTCTTTTCTTATGCAACTTATCTCTAAACTCGTGTAGGTGAACACAGTAGACGTGTTTTCGCAAAATCAGCTGCACACCCACAGCAAATCTCATTCAGAATAAAATTGCACAGTATTTCAAGAAGCTCTGCTTAAAAATAACAGCTCAGACTATCAGAGTCAGTGAGAAAAGCCAAGTTATTTTCCATCAGAAAATTCATATTTTAGTTGAAGTTTTTCAAGGGAAGCCACAACTCTTTCATGGTTTCCAGTTTCAGGTAGCTGGAACTTTTAACTAATCTCAGATTGGTTAAAATTTCAGATGTCTAGCAATCAAAATGGGAGTTTCATTTGTTTGTTTGTTTGTTTGTTTGTTTTCCTAAAAACAAGAGTTTGCTGAAAAGCATAGTCAATTATTTTCTTTCGTTTTTGTCAAACAAGCATTACCCTTGTGGGGGAAAAGCAGGTGCTCTCATGTAGAAATTCTTTAGCTGAGAATGTTTTGAACAAATTATTTTCTGATCAGTGAAGCTTTTGAAAGAAAAAAGCAAGGGAACATAAATGCAAATCCCCCAAACTGCCTTACATAAAGGCTATAATGAAGACTGACTTCATGTCACACTTTCTCAGCTCATGGTCTCGGCATCTGAATTTCCTGGAAATGGAAATACCTCTACTGCAGTAATGGATCAGTCCATAGCAAAGATAACATCAGAGGTGGTTGGGAGTCATCTTCCCTATCTTCAGTCAAGGAAAGAGGAATCTAGTTCCAAATGATCATCTCTGCTCTTTGGGCACTGGAGAAAAAGGGAGACCCTCCAAATTGCTGATATAAGGACATCTTTTTATTGAGAACTATTAGGAAGTGATTTTATAATTATTATGGCTTAGTTACTCCAAAATAGTATCCAAAGCCTTAATCATGCTAGACAGTACACAGGGTATAGATTATTTTTCCACACTGTCTTCCCTGTAATGGGTGATCTTCTTAAAGAGCTTAATCTCTTAAAAGAGTTTTTGTGGAGAGTGATGTGTAGGCAAGATCTGAAATTTAAAAGTAGCATAAATCTTGTGGTTCAGAGTCTGAGAAAAAATAAATTGACATAGTGTCTGTCTCAGGAGAGAGCTTTGTAAATGCTTGGATGTGGAACAAAAGAGGCTAATCTCAGTAGATAACACTTTGGACTTGAAAAGGTATTCCAACAGAGCTTTGAAATTCCATGTACATTATTTGCCATGTACAGCATCATTTGGTTTGGACAGGACATTTAAGGGTTGTCTAATCCACCCCCCTGCCATGAGCAGGGACATCTCAACTCCATCAAGTTTTTCAGAGCCCTGTCCAACCTGACCCTGAATGTTTGCAGCAATGGAGCAGCCACCACCCCTCTGTGCAAACAGTTGTGGTGTTTTACCACCCTCACTGTAAAAAACTTATTTGTTATATCTAATTTAATTCTGCCTACTTACAGTTCAAAGCCAATACTCCTTGTCCAATCACAGAATATCTGTACCCATCTTTTTTATAGGCTCTGATTTTCCTCACCATCTTTCATGGTGCTGTCCAGACCCATTGACTTAAGCGTTCAAAACACAGTGGTGAAGTAACTGAAGCTGTCTGAGAGAAAATCAGGAATTTGAATTATATTTTTAGTAGAAAAGTTAAAATTGTCTTAATCACAGAGACACAAGCCAAGTCTGCATAATAAACAGGAAGGTTGTTCTAAAATATCACTAACCAGTTTAAGTTTCCCATTCTGAATGCCTGTGAAGTGTGACATTACTTAAATATACTGCACATCATAAACCATGAACGTTGCTTCAGAGTCTAGGATGTGATTCAAGAAAGAATCCTGTAGGGAAATATTTGGGCATGTATTTAGGTGATTGGATTTTAATGCATGTTTAAAGCTAAGCATGAACGAAGATGGAGTTATGTCTGTGCTTAAATACTTTTCTGAATTGTCATTTCAATTATACTGTCTCAAACCCAAGTACATCTGCTACAATTTCTTAAATTACTTTGGATTCGCTGCTTTGCAAACGACCTCCATTGGTTCAGCTTCATTTTATTCAAAGTTGTTCTCTAGTCATATAAGAAGTTGGACCAAGGATGAGTCTGTCCTGATGGAAATTAGGAAAGGGAGGATGATTTTCTTCTGTTGCATCCCTTAGGCAATATAAATACACTGTCATTTTTAGTAATTCTGTACAGAATTCTTCAAGCATGTCTATGGTGGAAACCAGAGGTAAAAACACTGATGAAAAACAACATAGAGGAGAGCAAAAAGATTTTCAAGTACATTTAAAATGGTTGGGATTTGTTTTGTTTCAAAATCCCCTGAGAATAAAAACATTCCTATAGGTTGGCTACTGGAAAAAGTCCTCCTTTGTTTTTAAATATATTGAATTTAGCTTCCTTATGAAATGTTTTTTATGTTCTCTGTTCTTCTTTTGAGCCCGTAGGGATTTTTCAACCTTGTTAAAATGTGCCATCTGCCAGAGACATCCGTTATAAAATTACAACAGCATAAATTTGTGTGCCTGCTTCATTCTTCGGAGAAACACCAACACCTTGAAGTCAAAAGAAACTAGCAGGTTTTTACAGACCAGCTTTCTTAAATTAGGTTTCCTCAATTAGCACCATAAAATCAAATAAGGTGAGTTCTCACTAGCACTAAATACAGAGAAGATAATTTCCCTTGTGAGGCCAGCTAAGGTTATGTGATTACTCCCATTAGAATTTTCAATTAAAAAATTTTTTTTTTGCTTCACCCCTCAAAGTATGGCATAAATTAAAAAAAAAATAGATACAAATATTACCAAATACATAAAGGTTTGTACCTTTGCTAATATTGTTTTTTGACTATATGGCAGTCAAAAACTTGTGTTGTTTTGCAAGACCACATATGTCTTGAGGTATTTTTTTAGTCCATTGTGTTTACACATTTTTCCATGAGAGATAAATAGCAGCAGATCCCCCACAGGGTGTCAGAGAACTGGACCCTACAGAGTTAACTACAAGTATTCCTATTTAAAGCAGTCAAACAGATAACCCATAGATATCTTTTTTCCTTTTGGCAAAAACCGTCAACGAAGAAATAGATTAAAGTGATAAATTATGGAATAATCTCCGGTTGTGGTGAATGATGCTGAATGCAGTTATCACAGAATTCTACAGAAAAGCTGAGATGAAACTTTTCTCTCATATTTTAGTCTCCCAGGTTCCAGCTTCATTGCTCCGAGTTGTACACAATTCATTAATTCAAAAGTAAAGGAAAAAACATTTTAGAGAGACCAAACAATAAGAGATGATCACCTTCAGGTTGCCAGGAGTGGTAGGGACACTATCTCACTGTGAAGATAATCTCTTTTCTGCCTGTTTTCTCCTAGCCTGAGCCAACTGTCTCAAAAATTCCACCAGCAAAACTCGACAGAATTATTTTCATGGGCACAAGAAGACACTGTGGAAATTGTTATGAAAATAGCAATCCAATAGCAAAAAGGAAGATCAGATTGTCTTGTGATGACTAGTAATGGAGTAACTAGTGATGATTAATGCTGACAGAGACCAGATCTAGCAGATGACTGCTGTACTCCATGGTTTCAAAGAAAGGCTCATCCAGTTTAGGTCAGCACCAGCCCAGAGATGGGGAGGGCACAATATCTACATAATCTATATAACCTCTGCGTGGAGTGTGACATTCAGTTTAAATGCTGCTTCCTGGCTTGACCCTACACAATTTTAGGCAATTAAGAGGCCCCTATATTCATATTTTTTGCACTGGTCTCCCTTGTAATCACTGGGAAGAGTGGGCACTGACATCAGGGATACCTGCTGGGGATCTCTCTTTGCCTTTGGCTGTAGAGAGCCTTGGGCAAGCAGGAATCTCAGAGTGTCTGAAGGCAGGAGAGAGCAGGTGGAACCTCAGGGTGCACCAGAGGAAGGTGGTGAACACCTGTGATACACTTCCATCTCATGGAAACCAGCCATGAGCTGAAAAAAGGGGTCTGACTCAGAGGCTGTTCCTGATGACTTTCTGTCTTCAAAACCAGTGAAGGAGGGAGTTTCTGTGTCATGCTCTGAGGAAAATAAAAAATGAGACAAAGGGAATGCAATATCAAATATCAGAAGAGATGTGCATCAGGGAAGGAACATTATTTGGTCACACAAACTTTATCCTCTTTTTGCCCTGTGCAAGGATGGAGTATTTAAGAGTTGCCTTTGTTTGAGTAAGGACTGTGTAATCATTAGAGGAATGGGATGTAATCCTGTGTGAGTAGGAACGAAGGAGAAATGAACTCAGAGCAGAAGGAAGAAATGCATTTCCCAGGAATGGCAGGGATGTCCTGCAGCCTCAGCCGTGCTCTGCAGCCCAGGGTCTGCAGGGGGAATGGTTGTACCAACAGGTTCAGGGAGCGGGGAAGCATCCAAGCCGTGATGACAACGGTGGGATTTTGGTTTTCAGCAGGTGTCTGTTGATTGTCAGTGTTACAGGCTCCGAGGTGCTGAGAAGCCTGGAATGTGTTTTCCTCGTTGTCACCACCTCCACCTCTGTCTGTTCAAGCACCATAGCCTGTTCTTAAATAAACTCACTCTTCCTTTCCCTTTGGCTTAGTCCTTCTCCTCTTTATGCAAGTTCCTTCTCTATTTTGTTTTGCTTTGTTGTTTGTTTTTTTTTTTTTTTTTCCTCTTTCAAGAGCCAAATTTCCTTTGGAGTGTCACCTCTGACCAACTCAGAGGAATCCAACCTGCTGCCAGGGCTTCTCCTCACTCCCATCCCCTCCTCATGAGTGTGTTTGGTCCTCATGGTCACACTCCTTCCCAGCTACTGTCTGCTTATTTACTGTTTTCCTTGGACCCAATGCAGTGTCCTTGGGGAATAATAAGATTGCACTCTACATTTTCAGATTTTTCACTTATTTTTGGGTACCATCT
This sequence comes from Brachypodius melanocephalos, assembly GCA_013398615.1. Lineage (NCBI taxonomy): Eukaryota > Metazoa > Chordata > Aves > Passeriformes > Pycnonotidae > Brachypodius > Brachypodius melanocephalos. The sequence goes on along the minus strand of VZSR01003806.1, from coordinate 16,709,596 downwards.
TGAAAAAAATCTTTGTCTGTGTTTTTGGAAAAGGCTGTGAATTGAGGGCTCACACCAAATTCAATGGAGTTAAGGTAAGAAATGGCACAAAGAGGATGAGAATATTCTTTCTTTCATTCTTTTCCTGCTTTATTCACTTGGTTCCAGAAATGCAAGGATTTCTATTGTCAGTCCTTGTAGAGAGGTCACACCAGAAAAACACAACGGTGCTTTTGGTATTTTGCCCTACAAAGAGTTTTGCTTGAAAACTGCCAATATCAGCTGCTTTTCCTCATGGAGGAAGGATCTTGCAGCACACAACAATGCAATGTGGCATTAAAAACCTTCATAAAACACCCAGCCTCCAGCAAACCTGAAATAATACTCTTCCACCTCTTGGGAGTGGAACAAGCACCATTACTGCATCAGGAGAGCTTCAGCCCCACTCTGCCAATGCTCTGAAATTTGCTGGGTTTAATCAGGCCAGAGAGTAGGTTCCTACTTTGTGAGAGCTCAGATTCAGCTGCAGAGAAAGAAATGCAAAGCTCTCACAAATGAAACAAAGCTCTTTAATTCTATCCTCAAAAATAAAAACATGTATTTAGATAGTTGTATTTTAAGATAGTTCTTTCATCTCATTGGATAAAGTAACTAAATGCCAGTCTGATTAGAGAATTCAAAATTGTGACATCTAGTTCCACTAAGGCTGCTGTCCATGGCAATTAAAGAAAAATCCCATTATTTTGCTCTTGAGCAGAGCTTAAGCTCTGGAATGCCTGGAATGTTATTCCTAGAGGTGATTTTTACAGTGATCTCTAAAACAACAGAGAAGGATGTTTGGGAAAAAAATTAGAGGAGCGGAGGGATGAGGAGAGGGCAGGAGAGGACAGGAGAGAGGGTTTAAGGGATTAATTACTGTTCTTAAATATGTGTTTCCTGAAAGTAAGGTTCTTAAATCACCAGCTGATTCCTTATGAAATTCTAGAACAGACAGTTTTTCTATGATCTGTTTCTTTCAGTGTAATTTTCCAGCATTGTGGTTAGAAAACCGAGCCCACCATCCTTGGTAGTGATGCTATCCTGGTGCATTTATGGACACAGTGCTGATACATGAGACTGTGCTTTGTGAGGCAATGGGCCCCATCAGATCATCACCCAGGGCTGAAAATAACGCTCAGGGAAAAATACTTGGGTAAAACAGCAGAGATGAATTCATGGTAAACTTCATCAAACCAAGAGTGATTGATGCAAACTCCCCACACGTTTGTATGCTACTTTGAGCTGGAAATTCCAGCCTAATGGAACTGGAATTTTTTTTTTGTTGCTTCTCAAGAGCATCAGAATTTAAAATAAGAACAGTATGGAGCATTGCTGCAGAATTTTATGTCTCTATGTTGTGTTACTCATTCTATGTCTTTATAATAGTAGTTAAACTGATAGTGAAATCCTTTGGATTAGATTTTTCTTTTTGTCATGATCTAGCCCTGCTTCATTGTCTATCTGGCAACTAGGAAATTTGGATCAAAATATCAAAAGTGCCCACATGTAATAATTGGACTAAGCTCAGGAAGGCATTTAGGAAATAGAGAAAGTTTGCAATTACTCTTAGAATTGAATTGAGACTTTTATCATCTTGTTTTCTTTATTTGTTATCAGCTGGAATTTGTCCTTCCTTGCAAATTGCAAGTGAGACCGAGGCTTGCCAGGATATTTTTCAGTGCAGCCAAGATCTATTTAAAGCCTGTATTTGGAAGAATCTTTATCTCTTAAAGAGTTTACATGGCATGGCATGAGAGGATTGTATCACGAGCATGAAAGCTGCACATCTCACATTATTCTCAGAGAAGTTGCAGCAGAACAACGACCTGGTACAAACCAGATTATTCAGGCCACGCACTGCTGGAAGTAAAACCCAGAAAAGATGCTCAGGTAAAAATATTAATGGAGGATCTCTCCATCCAAAGAGGAAAGTGAGGGCAGATGTTTATGATAGGGATGTTAGCACAAACACTTGCTGCTGGAGGTGGCGCTCTGTCCCCTCAGGTACCCCTGGGTGAAATGTCCAAGCTGAGGACAACCTTCTCCTTTGCAGCAAAGGAGCAGCAGATGCTCTGTATCCTCCTGAGACCATGAGAGGGATGTCTGACCTTTATAGCTGTGTCCTTCTTCCCACTGACTGTAAAAGCAAGTCTGCATGGGAGCAGCTCAGGACTGTCCTTGGTCTGTTATATGAGCTTTTCATGAAAATGGTAATTTCATTGTTCTCCTGTCCTCTGGTGTTGTCCAAGACACCTTAATTCAGCACAACCATTAAATGTGTGCTGAGCCCATTCTTCTTCAGGAGACTTTTGTCATATTTAACATGAGTATTAAAGACTTTCATTAAGGGAGGCATTTCATTGAACTATTGGTGTCTTGATGTAAACACTAATTGAAGTTAATAGGTTTTCTGCTTGCTTCCACTGGTATTAAACAACACCATTTGCAGGCTTTTTCAGGCAGGTGTTATCTTTAAATGACATTCATGTTTAATGTCAACAAGGTAGAAATGTCAATGTCTTGCCAACCTGTGATTTCATAACTCCTCCTCTACAATATTTCAAACAAATCATGCCTTCCCTTCCCCCCCAACACCAGCTTTGAAGGGAGTGCTTTAGAATACTGGGGTGAAAATATATCCTTTGCCTGCTTTAAACATAATGCAGTTTTAAATTTAGGAGCATGTGGAAATTATCTACTGCATCAGTCTAGGAGGGATTAATTTAACTGATTTCAGAGATTTGAAAGTTGTGCCTCTGGTCTAGATCTGTCGTCAGTCTAGCTACAGTCAGTTGATAGAGACAGGCACCTCACCATAACACTTGGTAGGTAAAATATGTGGGATTTATCACTTTCTAGGGCAACTGCTTGTTCACTGGCAATTATAAAAAGAGTTAAGACAATTAATTTGTCTATAAAACTAAGGGGTTTGTCTATATTTGTCTATAAAACTAAGATGAACTTTTATGAAGGCATTTGCCACTCTCCACTGGGTCTAAAATCTTTCTGCCCTGGATAATAAGAAGCTCATTCCTCATGTTAGTTGTTAAAATTCATCTTAGACACAAAGGTAAAAAAATCTGAACAAAACTACAAGAGTGTTTTTTAAATGGTGGATTGAAATCAAGCAAAATTGCATTGATTAGATCAAAAGCCAAAGTGGTTTTATTTATCTTATCCCCAGTAATGGCTTTAAAACCAGCAAGCACAGACTTCACCATTTTTTTAATAGTAAAAACTTCCTTTTTCCTTCCCAGTCTTGGTGACTCAGCAGTCAAATTACCATATTTCAATATATGACCCTGTGTAATTAGGACAATATTTTTTTTATCTGGTTGTAACTTTTATGCTGTAGCTGAGTCTCTGGAATGAGCAATTTATCTCATAGAGCATGTGAGAGTGTTCCAGAAACCCCGAGGATGGAATTAATCTCTCCCAATTTTAGCCATACAGAGTCTAGCTTGTACACAAAACTTGCTGTCCTTAGCTCCCTCTTTTGTCCAAAACAGAGATATGGGAATACCAATGGAGACTCGAAACTATTTCCAACTCTCACCTGGGTGTGGGAAGAAGCACTCCCTGGGGCTTCTGCTCTGCCTGGCCATGGCAGGCTCAGTCTGGACAACCAGATGGTTTAAAACCGACTGCTTTGGGTTTAAATAGCTAAAATCAGAGAAGATGCTTTCTTATACAGGTCTGCTCTACATGGCAAATCAGACCCTCTGCTGCACAGGGCTTGGGAAGGCCGCAGGGGAAATTGTGTAAGTCTCTTTTCCCTTGAGGCAGCAGCTCCTGACAGACACAGGGGATGCAGCAACAGCGAGCTCACAGTTATGGGGGGACAGACAGGTTGAAAAAGAGTAGGGACAGGCAAAGAGTGGGAAGAAGCACCCCAGAGCATGACGGTGGGATGTAAAAAGGGTCCAAAAGCAGCAGTAGACCTGCCACTTTCTACCTTGATTTAAGTGACTCCGGCTGGCAGTTTTCAGGGTCCTGTCCTGCTCCAGAGCAATGGGGCAGAGGAGCAGGCAGGGAAGGAAGTGAGAGACAGGAATCTACAAGCTACAATATCCTCCTCACTCAAGGCTGTGGGACAAGAGTGTGGGACATCAAAGAGGTTCCTCATTCACAGATCCAGGTCAGTAACAGGATCTTGGCAGTGGAGGAGGAAAGGTCTTGCCTTCCTCAGCTCACAAGCTCATTTGCTCTGTACCTTGATCACAAATTCTCCATCCAGCAAAAGGAAAACATCCAGTGATTTGATCTGCAGTGTCAGCCCAGCCAACTTCATTAGCTTATTAAAAATGGATGGATGCAAAACCTCTCCCCAGTGCTCATCCCAGCATATATGTGGATACAAAATATCATGCAAATTAGGTAATTAACTGGGTTTTGCTTCATTAATAGATAAATCAGAGCAATAAGAGTCTTCCTAAATACTAGCTATGCATTTTTCCAAAAATAGGACATCTAATGCAATTATTTATATTAGATCTTTTGTATGTGATCACAGAGCATAAAAAGAAATTAGAGTTCCATGTTTATTGTTATTAAAGGATCCCCCTATCCTCTTTAGTTCATTTGGCTTAAAATAGACAGTAATGTTTCTATTGCAATTCATTAATTATCAGACTCACATTTAAAATCATAAGTCAAAGATTCCTACTTCCAGCTTGTTCCATTTTATACTGGAGTTAAGGGCATGTTGGAAGGACAGAAAGCTAAAGCTGAAATTATAATAAACCCTCAGATGAGCAAAGCAGCAAGATGCCATATACTAATCTGGTTTTGAATATTTTATGTAGAATAAATAAGAATGAGTGAACTGCAGCTTTTGAGCACAGGCCCTTCCATGAAGCTGAAATACCATCTGAAGGAAGACCCACTAATACTTAAGACATCTGGCTTTGCTTTCCCACTAGATCTGCCAGTATATATGAGCATTTTCATAACCATATATGATCACTTCAAAAGTTTCCCAATATATATTAATGATTGTATACTTCATTATATAAAACTGCTTGTAGAAGGTAATAGCATTTCAGTTATGTTGCAATTTTTAAGTTGTTTCTATATACCTGTATTTTCGACTAAAATGCTTTTGTTTCTTCTTCTATGCCACAAACTGGGCTTATTAATCAAGAAATAAATAATAAAAAAATGTGATAAATCCATCATGTAGGTGAACTGCCAGTTGTGTGAAAAATGGGCATGAAAATTGTCTCAAAGTTTACTGCAATCTTATTATCTCATCATAACTACAATGTCATCATAGTAGCTGGTCCTGAGAATGCACCACTTTACCTTTTCTTCTGTCAGAGTAGGAATTTATTTTTTATAGGAAGACATTTAAAATATTTTAGCTAACACAAAAAAGGAATTTAAGACATCAAAACTTTATCAGAATAGATAAAAGTTTCAATTTGTCTTTTTTGGGGTGGTTTGTTTTGTTTTTGTTTTTGTTTTTTTTTTTTTTTTAATCCTGAACTTCACCTTGAGTATCTTCACCCATTCAAGGACATACTTTCAACTAAACTATTTCTATTTCTATTTCTATTTCTATTTCTATTTCTATTTCTATTTTTTTTCTATTTCTACTCTCTCCCTGTTAGGTAGATGCTTCATTTTCATACAAGGAGGTGTTTCTGGCAGAGGAGCGTAAAGGACCTTATAGTTTCTTGCTCTGTGTCTCAGGCTCAGTTCTCAGATCAAAAGCCCAGAGGTTTTAACCTCCTTATCTACTCGAAAAAGCATGCTTAAAGGAGCAAATCTGGATTTAATCCATATTTAAGTGGTAACTTTGGAGTTTTGGTTTTTTTTTTACTTAAATACATTGCAATGCTGGAGGATGAAACAGGATGAAGCCTTATCAACAGTCTGGCAATGACGGCTGCTGTTTGCCCAGATGTGCTGGCAGCCACTAAGCCAAAAAATGAGAGTCTCTTCATAAAATCACTCCACGAGGCAGGAACAGCTGTGCAAAACTGCCTGCTGGTGTTTCCTGGGGGAGCAGTGCCTTGCCTGGTGTGAAGGCACATGGCAGTGGAACTGTACATTTAAGGTGAAATACAACAAATCCGTGGTACTTGGATAGACATAGTTCCATCGTATGCTACTCCCTTGGGCACCTCATCCCACTGGTGACTCTGGATGCACTTTGCACCTATCCCTGAGATGAAAAGCAGAGTTCTCTCACAAAAGCTCAGCCCTTATATCTCACCTTTAGCATATTCCATTCCTATAAATGCTCATTTATCTATGAAATGCCATATGTCAGCTTTCTAGTATGAATTTGATGTGATTTTCCTTCCCACATATGTGACAGTGAATATTCTTTCAGTGCAAGTCTCTTCAGGACATTGCTGATCGTACAACCCAGCCAAGGTTAATTATTCTGTGACTTCAGTTGGAGACTCGAACAGAAGGATGCTGATGTTAGCTAGGGATTATAAAACTATTTGCCATTGCTGTTGATACTTTTCTGGTGAAGCTGGTCCCTGTTCTGCTGGCACAAGGGTTGATCTCTTGCTCATTCATCTTTTCATTCAGCAAAAGAATTTTCCTCTACTCCCCTTTATCAGCCAATGTTTAGTGTGTCTGAGGTATTTCCAGCAAGACTATGAACTTCCCAATACCATTATGGCTCTCCAAAGTGGATGTGGTTATTCTTTCTTGCTTGTAGCTCTTTGGGTGAGCATGTCTGGATGTAGACCAGCAGATGAGCCAGCTGCTACCCTTCGTTATCCTCTTTAAATGCTAGTCTGCCCTTGAATGGAGGTCCCAGAGTGCATAGTATAGACTTATATAGGATTAGAGCAGCTGTCTCAGTCCTCCTGACAGAGTTGTGGTGGTGGCTTGCAGCCAGACATGAAGGAAACAGCTCTACCTCAGTGGTGCAATGCACCTCCACCTCTGCAGCAACCTCAGCCAAGTAAGCCATGGCCTCATTACAGTCCAATTCAGCCGCATCTATCACAAACAAGTGCTTTGTAGCGAGAGAAAATATTTCAACCACAAGTAAATCAAATTAGAACGTAGATTTAGTGGCTTCTTCTCTCATTTTATGCAGAGGTGGCAGGCCCTGGGCACCTTCCTAAGCAGATATCTGTCCTCCTCCCTTGTTACTCCCACCTGGGTTCTGTAACACTTGGGTGGTTGGTCCCAAACCAGACCATGAAAGGGAGCCACAAGGGGCATGATAAATTCCTAAAGCCTGGTCTCCTCTGTGGCACTGATGAAAACTTTCAGTTTCCTTTCTCTCATTCTCTGGAATGATTTTGTGTTGCAGGGTGCTCAGAGCCTGGAAAGGATCTCACAAAATAAGGCCGTGCTACAAGCACAGCAATTATAAAAGCAGAAGTCAACAGCACATCCGCTGCAAGATATCCCAGAAAAATTAATTTCTGAGGCAATTCCATTGACTTTGAAGGACTTATCCTGTGAATTCAACCATAACAATGAGAAGTCAGAGTGAAAAGGGCATGATTTCTGCCATTTCCACACTGATTTACTGAGAAGAGTTTGGGGAAGGTGGAAGATTGATGAAGGGTGAAGTAGAGGAACCGTTTCTCTGGTACACCACATACACGTTTTTACCTGACTACAAAGTCATCAATATTTTTTTTTCTAACACAAAAAATACAGATACATTTTAACCAAGTATTTTAAAGTCTCTTTTTACAAGGAGCTCTCCTATTTCATGATGCTCCCATTTCTCTACTTTTACTGGGACCAAACTAACAAGTCCTTCCTGACACAGGCATCATGGGGCTCTTCAGAGCTCAGTCCAGCCAACAAAGTACCTTCCTGTAGACACTTGTTTACCTGTGATCAGATGAGATGAGGGTCTGACAGACAGGTAAAACCTATGAGCTGGACCTTGTCTGAAAGAGCAGGAGCAGACTCCACTTGGGCAATCAGGAGCACAACTACTGCACCCCATGGCAGGTTTTCACCCCTCGAGACCCCTCAAAAACTAAAGTGCAGACTCATTTTACCAATTAGAGCACCTGAAGAGCAATGAGGAAATTTTAAAAAATGTAGGAAACTGAGTGAGGATGTTCAGAGACAAGTGCTTTCTAGCCAGTCAGCTCCTTTAGTGCTCCTCACAATGGTCCTATTTCCACTCCTCACATGAAGCCAGGTTTTCCAGATCCTGAGAACTGGTGTGGGCAGACACAACAAACTGGGTGAGCAAGCAGCACATATCCCAGGATAGCTGGGATGGGGCTGGAAGCAAATTCCCCTTCTAGCCTTACTGACTGCTGGGATCCTCTGCTGCTCCACACAGATAAACTGAGGCCTTAGTTGTCACTTGGAAGATTATTGTGTTTGACTATTAAAAGAACAGTGTTAGCAAATAGGAAGAGGCAACAAGGGGACTGTGGATTATGGTTTGACAATGTCACCTCGTGTGGGGATTACTGGTGCAGGCAGCAGGCATCTGGCACAGAGGGATTTCAAAGATGCTGCCTGTAAGAAGAAGTGGGGAAACACTGTTATCCTGAATTCCTTTGGAACCAAAGGAGAGATTTGCCGAGTGGTTTGAGGAGGCTCATGGTCACATGCCATACACTTGATGCAAATAGGAATCAAATGTTGTAACTGAAAACAGAGAAAAAATAAAGACCACGGTTTCATTCTGAAGAGCCAAGGGCATATAAGGTTGTGGGAAGAAAGGATAAAGAAAGAACATTTGATGAACTATATTGGCCAGGGAAAGCCTGGAGCACAGAAGGCAAAAACAAAGTGTGGAAAAAAAGACATGACTAGAGAAATCTGTGGAAGGAGGAAAATAACGTGACCATATCTCTAGAAGGTGATCAGCAGCAAGTAAAATTGCCATAACATGGATAAAAAGTAAAAAAGCAATATAACTGTTTTATTTCCATTTCCCTTTAAAATTGCTGCTGGTAGTTCCAAAGACAGACTGCCCCAAGAAGCAGTTTCTGATTTCCAGAAAGTACTGGGTTCTCAAATGGTTTAGATATTGACTTCATCTGTTATACTGTAAATCCAGTACCCAGCATTGATCTGAGGAATGCAAGCTACCAAAAGAAAGCCATAAAGGGAGAGCTGTGATGAGAGAAAACTTTCAGCAGCCTATTCCTGCCCTGTGTTAGAATCTGAGTCTCTGTACTCAGATTAGGGGCTCTAATCTGTTGTGAAATCCAGGTTGTGATGATCATAGAACCAGCAAGTGTGTTAAGCAAGTGCTACAATCGTGATGAAGAAGAGTTTGAATTTGAACTCTTACTGAGACTTTTTCCTTCACTGTGTTTCATAAGTCCAAAATACCCAGCTTTCTTATGTACCATACTGGTGTGAAGGGAATATTGTGACCAGCTTCACTGAATCCCTGCCAGTTTGTACTGGAAAGACATAAAAATGATGTAAAAGAACTGAAGATGTGAAGAACTAAGCCTGCTGCTGACCCTAAGAGGTAGAGTGCAGCAATTACTAACCACAAAAAACAGCTTTCATGTCTAGAAAAAAGCAAATATCAGCATTAAAAAGCAATACCGTTAACAATGGATCAGTTAGGGAAAGTAGCTGAAACTAATCTCTGTGTTGAGAGGCAACACATGGTTTATAGAGACATGAGCATTCACCAGCTATCTGTTGGGACAGCCACAAGGTAGAAACACTGGAAGGGTTTATGGAGGAGCAAAGCTTTTAAAACCAATGTGTAGCAGGAAGTGATACGAAAACAGAAACCAATAGAAGAGATGCAGTATGCCTTCATTAAAGAAAATCCTTGTGATGCAACCTCAAAGGGAGTCCTGCTGTTGTATGAGTTCAGGCAAAATGTGATCAAAAGCCAGTGAACCATACAAAAAATAACAGCTTTCCAGTATTTTCTGCACATGTTGAATTTATATGACCAAAAACCATGTTGGCCTGGAAGAGTTTTTTGTGTGAGTCAGAGCTGCTCTGAAGAGCCTAAAAGCTAGAAATTTTTGAAAACAAATGAAGCAAAACACCAAAACATTTTTGTATATCAAGTGGTCAGATGACCTTATGCACTTACCAAAATTTTCTAAGAAGAAAGGTTTTGGAAGTTAATTTGTATTTTGTTTGTAACGTGACACTCTTAATACCATTAAACAGCAGAGTGTTTTTTATTATCAGTCTTGCAAAATAATGGATATGCAACAGAGATATGAGCGTAAGATTGTTCTGAAAGAATATTTGTAGGAGTCTGGTGACTGAAGACAATTATCCAAAGTTCCCTAAAGGCGAGCATAAAATGGGAATAGTGTGATAAAGTTGAGAAGCTGAAAATTTTTGTTGAGCGTAAGCAAATCTGATTTGTTACACAGACAGAAGACAAAATTTATGTTCTTCTGTAACAGAAACTTCACGGGTTTTGAGACTAGGGAAAACTATTTCCATCATATGCCAAACCACTTCAACCATTCGTTTCTGCATCAAAATCACAGTTCTGAGGTCTAACACGTAACCTATGAAATGAAGCCTTTGTCTTAATTTTTTTAACCATAGGGTCCATCAAGCCCTGAAGAACAGGCCCAGTGATGGAGTGCTTTCTGTGTAAAAGAATTGTGTCTTTATTCTTGCATCAAGTGGTTTTCCTGCAGATTCCAGATATGGGGGTCCTGTTATGCCATCTCCAGCTGCCCTGCACAGCTGTTGAGTGCTACGTGTGTTGTGGTTTATAATCATGGCGACGACTCAAAAACGTGAACATCCCCTTCCTCCCACTGGACTCCAGTTTTCCAATTATTTTGGAAATGTACTCTGGGAATGGCTCAGCAGTGCCACAGAGATGATGCATACGTGATAGACACCTGCATTTTATCAGATGAGTCCACCCAATATGCTAACCAATATCTTCCTAAATTCATTCTGCTAAATGATGTCAACTTCCCATTCTTTCCCCAGCAGACTTTTCCCATTTCTTCCTCCCATGTTAACAGCAGCAGCACACTGGGAATTCATATTCATTGCTTTATCTGCTGTGATCTCATTGTTTTTTGTTCTGGGGATGCAATTGCTCCTCTTGCAAATGTGAATACATTCTTTGTTTCGAGATGCATAATCCTGCACTTAACTCTGATGGAGCACATGTTGACAAAATGAGCTGCTTAACGATGTGCTTGGGCTGCGTTTTCATTATTTTTTATCTGCCAAACCTTGCATTATCCAAGTTTACTACTATTGATTTCTTTTTCATTCCAGAACATGGAGAAAGATGTTAAATACCACAGAAGAATTTTTTCCAGTTATTTATGTCTTTCCAGCAGGAAGAGTGTGCATTTACAATTTAATATTTCATTACTATATTTAATATATGCTACAATGATTTAGTGTAGTAGAAATACGTGCATGTATCAAAATGCTGTGCAAGAGTGAATCAAATTGCCATTATTTAAATAGACTATACCAGCATGGTTTCTTTTCTCCTGTAAGCATGGAGATTAATTTTTAAAAATCAGGTTTATCTAATAAGACATATTTTCCATAATATCATGCACATTTAAAAATCATTTTATGGCATAAAATGTACTGTTTTTTTTTTTTTTTTTTTGAGATAGATGCTTTGTTTATGGTATTAAAACATCTGTTGCCATCATATTTTACATTAAGTTTTTTGAAAATAAAATTGTTGGAACTTCTGTTGTTAAATCTTTTATCTAAAAATATGTATTTTTTTTCCTTTGTGTTTACAATTTAAAAAGTGAAAGGAACTACTAGATGCTTCCCTTTATTTATTTCCTGACACCTTGACTTTTTTCTTGCCCTTTTTTCTCTGTTTCTTTCTCCCCCTAGAGGAAAGGTAAAATGAGGCTTTAGATTGGAAAGTAAATAATTTGAAAATTATGGAAACTAGAAAGTTATCACTTTTATTTTGTCAGGAAATAAAATGTTTCTTACTCATGAACTACTCACATAATTCTTGACCATTTCTTTTCAATGAAATTTGTGAGAAAGAACTGTCTGGTTTTGCTGGAACTTGGTGACATTTGAAAACTTTAAGGTACTTGAATTAATTCATAGGAGATGGTGGAAAAAGCTCATGGAAAAGCTGGAAGACACCTCTTTTGAGGAGCACTTGGGGGTTTTCCAACATGAGCAGTGTACTCCATTTGCCTATTTAAGCTAATAGGGGATCAGTTCACAGTTCCACACACTGTTGAGGGAAAAGGGAAAGAACCTGATCTGCAGGTTAAAATCAGTCTCTATTTTTCAACAATTTTCATGATGCTTTTACTTTTCTTTACTCATGTCAAGTATAACAATCCCCTCTGGGAATTAAAAACCTTGCAACGAGCTCCAGGAAAAGACACTGAAAGTGATATTTGTGTCATTGATTGAAGAAATTAAGAGCATGTTTGTCTTTTCAAATAATCTTTGAGTGAAGTCCATGAAGAGTTTCTCAATAGCTAAAATATAAGATTTCCTGAGAAATGCATTATTTGCTGTGCGTTTGGCAATACAATGGCAGATCCTAGAGAAGTGGAATGCAAACGTGACAGGGTCAGGTAAAGGAGGTCACAAAAGACATGAGAAGGTCTCCTGGAGCACAATGTTCTAGAAGTTCAAGAGCTGACAAGTGTCTTTTTCAGCTTGTGAACAAAAATCCCAAGTGGTTATCAATACCATTGCTATAAAACTGAACCACATATACAGTTTTTTACTTTAAAAATATTAAACAAATTGACATTTTTAACTTGTTTTCCCTAGTTTATGCATTTGGTCTTGTTTGTCTGTTGCTGACCACCAATTATTTTAACACCTCCTGACCAATTTTAAAATCATCATAAATTTCTACACTTTTTTTTTTTTTTTAATAGTTCGTAAAGGGATTCTATTACTTTCCCTTCAGGTAAAGAATCAGTATTTTAGAGGTCAAAATCCACGTAAGAGAGATCTTTTGAAACTTGCTTCATTAACTGCATTGTCTGACTCCAAATAACCTAAGAAAGTGTTAGAACATCTCCATCTATGATTAGTAAAGCCTTCCCTGCTTCAATGTCCTACCAAGGTTATTCATTTAAAGCAGGCTAACTGCACGATAAAGTTCTTTCTGTTTCTCACCTCTGATGGAAGAGACATTGAAAGTCCACATAATGGAACATGAAAGGCACTGAGCTGCTCAGAGAGGGATTTTGACAAGGGCATGCAGTGACAGGACAAGGTGGAATGGCTTCAAACTTAAAGAGGGTGGGATTTAGATTAGATGATAGAAAGAAATTCTTCCCTGTGAGGGTGGTGAGGCCCTGGCAGAGGTTGCCTGGAGAAGCTGTGGATGCCCCATCCCCGGAAGTGTTAAGGATGAGTTGGACAGGGCTTTAAACAGCCTGGTCTAGTGGAAGATGTCTCTGGCCATGGCAGAATAATTTGAACTCGATAATGTTTAAGGGTTTTTGCAATCCAAACCATTCTGTTATTCTATGATTTTACTTTTGCAATAGAAGGTGACATGAGCCCAGCAGTTCCCACTCCATAAAATGGTGTTTTGAAGTAGACAGGGAGAGAGATGGGAGGGATATTTGCACTGGTGGGTTGTTTTCCAAAATACTCAGCTTTTGTACAGCTCTAACATGGCACTTTCTGGTAATGCTTTCAAGAAAGCAGCCAGCATCTCTCCTTTGGAGCCTTCTCTTTCAGCTCCTCCCTTAAGAAGATTGTACTTTAGATGGGTTTGGGTTTTGTTCTTTGTACAGTTTCCTTTTCCAGTGATATCTGCTCTAAGCACAAACAGGCTTCATGTTCCCAAGTCTCCCAGTCTAGTTTTAGAAGGTTTAAACTGCGTTAGCAGAGAGCTTTGTGTTAAAGAGTTTCCAGTTATGGTAGAAGGACAGAAGGTTTCATTGTTCTGCACTCAGTGTGCAGAGCACCTCTCCACCTTCAGCTTCTCTCAACTCTTGTCTTCCTTGCAGGATAATAATTTCTCAAGAGTAACAGCAAAAATATCAGCTAGAAACTCAGAGAAATACAGAATTTTTCACCCTCTAGGAATCACCAGGTGCAGTAATGTGCCACTAAGTCCCCTTTTATAAAACAATGCAAGTGCTCCCTCTAGTAGGTTGTGCCTGAGGTTTCTGAGTTTCTGCAAAGTTTGCAAAATGCCGTAGTACTGAATGGTTTCATGGCAATGTTAGCACAATGATTTTCTTTAAAAGCAGGATATCAACAGCAATGGAGTTCATAACACCAGCAGAAGCTGTGGTATTTAACATTTCCGGGGCAAATTTGCATTTGAATACAGATTGGGATATGTGGGTAGGGCAGGTCTGTCATATCAGGCTGTAAAGGAATGCTTTTCCTCCTTGTGGAGTTTAGGAATATAGAGTATGAACAAAAAATTTCCTTGTGCTGAAATTCCAGGGATAAGAGCAGGAAAATGCAAGGACAATATACAGAGGCATAGCTGCATGTTCTCAGGGAACTCAGAATGATTTTAGAGACTGCTGAGCCACATAATGTGGCCATTGCATTCACCAGCAAAATTCAGCCACGTCTGGGTAAAAACCAGCGTCTGCCTCCCAGTGCAGCACCTGCACAGTGCTTGGAGCCAGGCAGTGCTCACCAGCATCCAACCTGCACAGCAGGGGGAATTGGAGGAAGAGACAAATGCAATTATCCTCACTGAAAACCAGCCAAGACAGTGAGGAGAGTGTGCTCACTCTTGCACAACTAAAACTAAAGGGCAATTTTAGTGATCCACAGCTGCAAAGACCTGAGGTTTTCACCCCATTCAGCCCTGTGCCTGCATCTTTAGCTGCTGCAGCTCTCCCTGCCACTTTGAGCATCCAAAATAGCATCTCCTTCCTCATCTCACCATCAGATGAGTGTGGATGAAACATGACCTGTTTGTACACTTCCAGAAGGACTAACACATGGAAAGTCAGCTGTCATACTTGGGAATATCTGTCCCTGAAGGCCAGGAACACAGGCACATGAAGGTGGCATGAATAACGTGGGCTGCTGCTGTCATTTGTTGCTGCTCATGGAGCAGTGAGCCCTGAGCCAGTGTGGGTCCTGCATGCTGGATGTGACTGCAGGCAGTTATCCCACCAGAGAGGAGAAGTCACTTCACAGGACGGAAATGGAGTGAAAAAGGATCCAGAATGGAAAGATGAAACTGAATTATTAAAATCTCAACTAGCTAGTGGCTGCACAAAGGACATACAGGTGATACAATTCTGAGTAAAATCTTTTTAGTCCGTTTGGTATTTGCAATAGACTCCTTAAGCCTTGATTCTATGCAAAGTTTTTAACATTGCAGATGAATATAGCAGATAAATATTGATTTAGAACATTTGGCAAATGGTCTAATGAGTTCTGTATCCTTTTTCGAACTCTTCAGGGGAAAATTATCAGACTAAAAGTAGGCAGCTATGGGAAAATTTCTTCACAAGTGAAATTTCTTTGTACCAATTTTTGAACCAGGTTTTTAGCATGGTCATTAATTTTTATGCTTCTTCCTTATGGTTATGGTTTAGTGCTACAATATTATTCAAAATAATGAAGATGTTTTAGCTAGCTGTGTAAAAGTCCAACTTTTTCTTCATCACACTGAATTTTTAGCCACAACCATATCTCACAACAGTGAATTCCAGGGATGATTTGCACACAAAATGTATTCCCGGAGAGAAACAAATACATTTGCTGGATTTAGTTTTTGCCCAAAACCCAGAGGCACAATTTTGGATTTCCCTGCAGAGGATCACAGTATCTAAGGCAAGCACACAGCCTGCTTGATGGAGCACAGAACATTCACTCTGTGCTTCCTTGAGTGACAGCTCACCTTTCCTTCCCAGCTCAAAAGAAACAGCAGGGCAAGGCTGAATATTTCCACAACACACCAAAGAACACAGAACACATCCTCAGCCTGCCCCACATCTGCCCTTTCCTGCAGATCCACCGTGCTCCTGCAGAGACCAGAAGCCACCATCAATCTTCCTGTGTGTATGGAGCTCAAAGGAAAGTGTGAACTAATGGTAAAATATCTGTGAGAAAAAGATCTGGCAGGAAATGATATCCAAACTGAAATAAGCACAGCCCTACATATAAAATACCATAAAAGTTTTTGCATATACACAGGTACTGTGAAAAATTACACTCCACAGTTGAGCCAGACAGACCCTGGAGTTTATAGGTGGAAATTGCAGCAGTGGAAATGCTGAGAAATACCTTTATAAATGTATGGCTTTTTAAGGCCTGGAACAAGCTGTCGAGGCAGGTTGTGGAATTGCTATTTGTGCTATTTGAGGCTGGATTTGTCAGTGCCCTATTAAGGATGATATACATGGACCTAAAGAATTTTTGCCATGAGGCAGCTCCTTTCCAGCCCAAATTAGCCAAAGTTGAATGTGATGTGCATCAATAGATACTAAGCACAAGGAATGAAATTCCTGCTTTAACGAGATCAACACACATAAAAGGTGCATCCAATAACAAACCTTAAATAACCCAGCATTGTCATGAAAAGGTAGAAAAATGAAAGCAAGAGGTGTTCAGACAAATGTGTGAAGCCTCTGAAAAGGAAATATGCTTTTCTATCAAGACTGAATTGGTGTATTGATTGAGAAATAATCATACATCTGAAGTGCAAAAGCAAATAATTCTTTTCAGCCTTTGAATTTTTAGCTTAGATCATGGTCTCTTCTCTTATCAATTCACTTATTCCCAAGGATTTTAGAAATGCTTGCAGCAAATTAGAAGCAGTTCAAATGACAGCTACCAGCCTGTTAGCTGCAGGTGGAGAGCCAAGGAAGATGTTTTAATAATACTAACAACAATAAAAGAAAACACTATTTTGAGACTTCTCTTGGGACAAATGGGTTAATTGAGTTCCAACTAGACATAGAAGGAGCTAGACTTTACCTGCTTTTTCTCAAACAACAAGCACAGAGAATGTATTTTGTATTCTCTCTGTCATTACAGATCTGGCAGTGGTGGTCTGTGCCTGGGCAGTGGTCCATGGGTGAGTGCTTCCACCTGTGCTGAGCCTCAGAGCCACTGACCTACAGCCCTGCAGACCCACCATCCCAGTAGGATGACATTTGGGTTGATAAGAGACCTTCTGAAGAGCCTCTACAGGAAAAGAAGGGCTACAATTCCATCTCTAAGGGATTCAAGGCAGTCTGTGCCTATCTGTTGTATATGCATCCATGTGTCTATGTCTTGGAACTTACAACAGAATCACAGAATCACAGAATCAAAGAGTCAATTAGGTTGGAAAAGACCTCTGAGATTATTGAGTCCAGCCTGTGACTCAACATCACCGTGTCAAGTTGACCTGAGTGCCTCATCCAGTTATTCCTTAAACACCTCCAGGATGGTGACTCTACCACCTCCTTGTGCAGCCTGTTCCAGTGTTTAATCATCCTTTCTGTGAGGAAATTCTTTCTTGTGTCCAAACTAAACATCCAACTTAAATGAGATCAACACATAAAAAAGTGCATCCAATAAAGTACCTTAAATAACCCAGTCTAGGAATGAGCCTATTTTACCACCTGAAAACCAAAACCCTCTGGTGTTAAAGTCTAAGAAGTCACCTTTTTCCGGAGATGGATAAAATCTTCCAGAGATTAACACAGCTCATCCCAAACATCTACATTTCTACAGCTAACAAATTTTCCAAGTAGCTCTGGTCTTTTCTATTCCTCTCTATAGCCTGCAAAGGAAATTGAGATTGTGTCACTCAGTTAAGGGGGGAACATTTTGGACACCTGGATTGGGTGGTACAAACCCTGCTGCTGGGGCTGAGGCTGGCTGGGCTGCTCCATGCAACTCTTTCTGCTGGGTGTGAGAAGGCCCAAAGGACTTGCTCAGAGATAATCTCCCCTTGGCTGTCTTTGAGGACAGGACAGCCCCAGTCCAGCTGCCTCTCCCTAACCATCTCCACTTCAGGACATGGTTGCAGAACCAGGCTGCATGGTGCAAGTGAAGCAGATCATCCCAGAAAGGCTTTAGTCTTCTCCTCAAATTCCAGGAAAGATTGGTTTGGGGTGGAATTTCTTTCCTATAGAAATGAAAAAATCCCAGCTACTGCAACAGGAAATAGATGCATCAGGAAATACACCATGTTATGGGGAAATCAACTTTACAAATATACAAATATGGCAAATTTCTAAACCCATTCATATGAATTATTTGTGTTAGATCCCCATCCAAATAAGTAATCTTAAACATTTTTAAATCTTCCAATTTCTTTCTCTGTTGACTTTTCTTTGGTTGGTTGGTTGGTTGGTTTTTTTGTGGTTTGTTTTTATTTTTTTCTTCTTCTTTTTTTAACACTATTCCCATTTTTCTCTGTAAAAATCAATAACAGAAATTTTATAATTAAGGACAAGGTACATCCAAGCCCTTACAGATCTGTTGAATGAGTGGAGACATGAACTGCTGTTACATGTAAACAACAAATTCACTGCATTTCTAAGGCATGGAAGGGTGGGGGTTAATCTCAGGAGGTCTCTTTTCTCTAAGTGTTTGCTGTCTTGCTCCTCATCCAGATAAGAGGTGATGAGGTGCAACATGAGATTCATATGGGATTTGCTTCATTGTTTCATCAAAAAGAAAAACCCAAAGTCTGAGTCACTTGTGAAATATTTCTGTCACATTTGTGATCAGAAAGTCCATTGCTTGAAGCAAAGGTTAGAATACTGTGATACTTCATGTTCAGGTAAACTAGTGACAGCCTGTACTTTGGCTCTCACATTTGTCTTTTGAGGTTTGGAAAAAATAATTTCTCATCTGAACTAGGACTTTTTTTCTGCAATTTTCCATGACTCTGCTGCTAATATAATACTGTGACATCTCAAATTTACTGAAAGGTGATCACCAGTCATTATTTCAACAACTGCCATCTGAAAGAGGTTAGATGGTTTCTATCTGAAATGCTAATAACTGCCTGGAGTCTTGTCTGCTTTTGCCTTGATTCCTCCTCCCATCCGAACAACTTCAGGGAACGAATAATGGGAAATTTTAACAGAAAAGTCTGCACTGAAAGTACAATCTCTGCCATCCATCCTGAGGTCTTACACCAGGCATGGGGTTACTGCTGGATACAGGCAGCCTATTGGTTCTTCAAGTTTTTGTATCTTTTCACTGCATCTCTACCAGCAGTGTGGTTACTGACAGGAGTGCCAGCAGTACTGCAATGCGTGGTAGGGCACTCAGTGATATCAATGTTCTTTAAAAAGTCAGCTACAAACAGCTGTTCCCACAAATATCTTGTGGACTTCATGGTCTGGCCTTAAAAATGACAGGAAATACTTCTCACATGCACTGTGAATCCAGCCTTCTAAGAAACACGTATCCTTTATAGTACAAAAATCATAATTACACTATAATTATATTGTAGGTGGTTTTTTATCATAAGATTTCCACTAATCTGTATAATGAAGTATTTCATGGACTGGCCGAAAATAATTGCAATGTAAAAGGATGTAATTGGTGCACCTGCATTTAAAAATGCACAGTTGGGACCTCAGCTGAGCTAAATCATTATCTCCCTGATGATATCAGTCTGGTTCCTGTGCATTAAAAAACAGATCATGGGAGCAATAATATCTCAATTATGTAGTTAACCTTCTGGTTGTATTAATTAGTGATGATTAGGCATGGGAAACCGTAATTGTGTCACGTACATAACACCCCTTTGAAATTGCATATGAATCTAAACACAAAAGGCAGATGTGAACATCTAACCAGGGCTAGAACAAATCTGAAACTTAATTATATGACCCTCTATTCTCTGTCTGAAACACAGCCAGCCATGACAGCTCTGCTGACGTAAAATTTGTAGAAGAAACTGCAAGTTTTATTTGTCCCAGAAGACAAACACAAGGTAGAACAGTCTCATATTGTGATTTCACACGCAGGTTAATAAATTCTGACTTAAAAAATAGACAAATAAAACATTTAGGTTTAATTCAGTTAATGAACAAGGAAGCTCTGAAACTAAAGAAGCACCTCTGTGTTAACTCACAACATTTATCCTTTTGTCTGGGGTATGAACAGCTAAAAAACAGCCCCCCTTGCTCCTATTTGCAGGAGATTCTGGCAGCCAGAGAATTTTTTGCAGGGGACCTTCCTAAAGAGTTTTTGGAGACCCAAAGGTCCCAAAGACCTTCCTAAATGGCTGCAATAATGCAGTGGTAGACACTGTACTGATAAAACTTTTTCCAAGGCAGCTGTCTGAGGAAACAGTGGTTGGGAAGAGGGAGTCAAAGCAAGAAGGATTTTCCCCCACTGTCCTCATGCCTAACTTAAGACTGAAATTTTTCACCTTCAAGGATAAGGAAAAGCCAATCTGAGCTAACACTCTTCCCTCAGTACAGCAGAGCTGTGCTTTATCCCAGCAGACCATTCCCTCACAGCAGGACTAGAGTAAATAATTATGGTGCAGGTCATTCAGTCTAAATTTAGCAAAATATTAAACATTCCACTTTTCTATGGGCTTCTCTCACCTACTGAAACCTACAGAATCTCTGCACTTCAGGAGGAATTGTGGATCTAAACAGCCAGGGTTATTCCTGTCATTCAGATGGCAGCATCCTGCCACCCTTGCGGGGAAAAGGACAAGCCCAGAATATCACAAAATTTCCATTAAAATTAAACCTTTCAAAAGTGACTGCCAGAAGAAATTGCGTATTTTTGACCAAACAAATATACTTTAAATGGATGGTTTGCAAATGTCAGGTTGAAGTGTTCCAAAGTTGGGAGCTGCTAGAATTAATGCTACCTGTGTACTCTGCATTGTACTTGCAGGGTCTTTGTCGCTCTTATTGCCTGGTTTCATTTTTTAAAGGTAAATAACTTGACTTTGAAAGTTTGACTTGCAAATCTGGCATTTGCAGTTCAGGGAAACCCCATCTTGCTCACTTTTTTCTGTGTTCACTCAATTATTTGATGTGCTGTTTGCTTTCTGCTGTGCCAGCAGCAAGGGACACTGGTACAACGTGGCCAGGGTTATTTGTTCACCCACAGAATCAACATTCCTGGGGTCTTCACTGTTTCTGCACTGGGCTGTCAGATCAGTCCATGGTCCAGCAGAAAACCCTGCCCAGTAAGGGCCCAGCTGAGTGAGGCCCTGGGTGTATTCTGGGCAGAGCAAGATCTCATTAGGTGGCAGCGTCCCTTAAAGGACTAAAGGCACACAGTACTTGGCAGAATGTAACCCAGTTAGACTTTGGTAAGACATTCTGCCTGTCTTTTCCTCCACTAAACTGTAAAAATGTTGCCTAATGTTTATAAGCAGCAGTTCCCAAGCCTTGCAAGCTGCTCTCTAATGATATTTTCAATTCAGTCTGAGACTCCTGAATGAAATTTCTGAAGAAGTTACATAAATGCTTTCTTTTTCAACCTGAATTGCATTCAATATAATATTAAAGAAACAATCCTTGCAAACATCTCACTTCAAGACAGGTTGTTTTTTCCTTTCCTTTTGCTCTTGGCAGTGGCTGTGACAAGAATGACAGAGCAAAACACAGCAAAGTTATAAATGTTACTTTCCCTAAGACAGCAAAGTCATGGCCTACCCAGGTGGGAAACTGAGGCACTCTGCTTTCAGAAACTCTGACCTGTATCTCACCCTGGGGCTGCAGAGAAGGTTTAAATTGAGGAACTCCTTGGGAGTGACAAATCTGGGACCTGTCAAGCAAAGAGAATGTGCTACTCATCTCTCCAGCTATCTAGAAAGAGACACCAACAGAGGAATGCACAATTTAGGGAAGGTGCTTTTCATCACTTTAGGGTTTCTTCACCTTTTCTCCAACTTGCTGCACAAGCAAAGCAGTGCATTCTGGTTCCTCCTTTGATATGCACCTCCTGATACACAAGGAAAAGGTTGCCAAAATCTGATAACAAGCATGACACCCTCGTCACTTCATCCCTTTCTCCATTTTTTCTTTCCTAAATCCACACCCCTTGCATAGGACAGGATCCATCTGTCACAACCTGGCATGTTCTCTGCTGGCTTTTTTCCCTTCCCACATCTCAGCACTTTCTTTCCATGAACTCCTCCGACACTGCAGAGCCATGCACAACATCTGAAGAGTTGGAACAGGGCAGTCCATGTCAGGGGCCATTGCCACAATTTAACAGTGCAGATGACTGAATCAGAGGCTTTGGCACAGCCTTGTTTATCACTATTACTGAGGCTGAACCAAATGTGCAATTCCTTGGGGTCTTTTGCCTCACTCCCCTCTTTCACTTCTGGAATCTTGACCAATTCCTCTACTCCACTCCTTCCCACCCCAAGCAGCTCCTCCAGAGATTCTGAGAGCAGGACTGATGAGGCCACAGCTCAGCCCTTTTTTTACTGACAGAGAGGCTTTATTAGGGGCTAGATTAAATAGGAGATTTGGGTTGGGGATGCATACACCCACAGGAGTTTTCTTAGGGGAAGATAAGAAAATATGGTCTTTTGGCAGATTGGGGTTTTAGGGAAAGTATCAGATTCTTCTTCAAACCTTGACTCTGGCTAGTGACTTTGCATATTTAGTTGACTCTTACCATAACACAGTACTTGGCCTTGAGGACTAGAAGCGTGAATAGTACTTAAGAAATTAGCTGGAAAAATTCAGAGTTCTGGCCGCAGGTAAGATTCTCTGCCATCAGAAATTGAGTAAGAAAATGTTTAGTTCTGGGCTGCCACCACTGAGATTGTGCACAGAGTGGTCACGGTATGGCAAAACTCTGACAAACTTGGGTGTGAGGCACCAAACAATGCTGCCTCCATAACTGAGCTGGGCACCTTTCCCTCTGCCTTTCCAATGCAACTTCCCAGCAAACTCAACAGCCACACGGATGCACTGGAAGTGCTTGGAACCAAACAGTAACAGAAGGATTGAAAGCAATTCTTCTGCCTAAAGAGCTGGGTTTTATATTTGTTCTTCTTCCACTCCTTCCCCTGTCTGGGTGCAACGCAAAGGAAATCTGTGCAGCTGATCTGGGATTTCACAAACCAAGGGATTATGCGCCATCGATTCTGACAGGGCCCTGTGCTCACAGCCTGGCAAACACCACCACTGTAATCTCCCCTTTGAGATAAAGTCCATCAATCTTATTCTTACACCAACCTGTCCCACTCTGCCCTTCAGGCAGAGCTTGAAGAAAAGCCCTTCTTGGGAAGGATGTTTAAATCTGCCCTTCCTTGGTACCCTCCTGTTTAACTTACTCTTTTGGCTGGCCTCCCATCAAAGTTGGGTCAGCACATATCCATTTTGTCTCCTGAGCTGACTAGTTTTCAATAACATTTTCTCCTTCATTCTGTAACAGAGATCAATAAACCTGCCCCTCTCTCATGTTGGCTGAGATTCCAGGAATGTCATTTGCTTTTTATTGTTGCTACTGCTTTGTTTTGTTTCCATTTTTCTTTCTTTCTTTCTTTTTTTTTTCATTTCTTTCTTTTTTTTCTTATTTTGGCAAGGCACAGATCAATTTAGAAAGATGAAAATGACTTAGACTTTCACTCAAAGTAAAATCTGCACTTTATAACCCAGGATGTAATTTACAATTCTGTCATTAAACTCTGTTAATCCTATTATTATGAAGATAAATAATTACCCATAGCGAAGAAAGGGATTCCCAACAGAGTAGAATTATATTTTCCATCAGTAATGAAAAATATCCCTGCCGCAGTGACACTGGAAATACAGATAGTGAGTACTCCCAGGAGTCCCAGGAAAGGTTTGCTACGCAGGCAGTCCTTCATGGAGCTCGAGAGGGTAGCAGTCAGGAGAATCAGCATCAAGCTCACCAAAATCTTGCCCCTGGCCAAGAGACTGGTCTGGTGGAAGTCCTTCCAGAGGCTAAAGGACGCTAGTGAGTAGAGCTGCAGATCCTGGTGATCCAGCTGCATCTTGTGCATCAGTTTACAGAATTCGCTCTCCCACTTCTCCCCAATGAGGTCCTGGGTGACAGAGCCATACGTTTGGAGGTAGTAAGTGATTTGGATGGCTCTGGCTGATTTGACTCTCTGGTCCTTGCTGTTTGGCACTTCCATGACCCCTCCGAGCTGATGGCCAATGAAACTGCTCCTTCCATCCTGGGAGAGAAAGCAGAAAAGATGAGCGTATTGTTATCATGCTTATGACGTGACAGACTCTTGTCTCCTCTCACAGACATGCCAGGAGCTCTGCTCAGACACCACTGCACTCAACAGGAGCCTTGCCATTCACCTCCCTGGGCTCTGGGATCTGTCCCTGCTCCCTGCCACAACTCTCTCTTACTCATCATAGGCTCATTTGCATTTCTGTTCTGCAGTTCAGGGACTGCTCAGATACTCATTGCAATCTCTGAGATTCCCAGATATCCAGGACTGAAATGTTGGATGCAAGCTCTAAACCTTATGGGAGAGGGTGGCCTTCCACATTTAACTGATGGACCATGACAAATCTCCAAGTACTAGAAAAAGTTTGAGATAAAGATTAATTTCTGGAACATTTGTGATTTCTTGACACATTGGAAATGATTTTTAGAAGCTGAAAATGTATGGAAAATGAAACCCAATTCCTCAGGATACAGACAGATCCACAAAGTTTAATAGCTATTCTGTCTCCAGAAAAATATAATTAAAATCAGACTTTTTGAATTGTTAATTTCAGATTTCATGGATTTATATCAGTGTTACAGAGAAAAGAATCTACTTATACCTAAATTTAAGTGGATTTTTTTCACACATTTCAGGAGTATAAACCTTAGTCTGGTCTCATTTTGACAAATGCTAGGACATATCAAACTCCACGACAATCAGTAAAGGACATATCAAGTCCACTCAACCTTTGTCTGTTAACAAGACCAGGCCTTTTTTTTTTTTTCCTGTAAATTATCTGGCTGCATTTAAATATTTGGTTGTGGGCTTGTTTGTTTTTTTGTTTGTTTTTCTTTTATTGTTAGAAGGATTTAATAAGAAAGGTCCTGTAAGAAAGGTCCTTGCTCTTCAGCCACTGGTTGTAGGATAATTGTATGTGCCCCTTCCAAGACAGGGGAAGCCTGTGCGGGTTTAGAAGATCAAGTCCAGTAGCAAACTGAGGAAAAAGACTCAGAGATAAAATTGTCCCAGCACAAGTAATCTCTTTGATCAAGGATTGTCTTTTGCACACCAAATAATATTTTGCTTTCACCCCAAGATAAATTAGATTATAAGTTTTCAGATTTATTCCTCTTAAAATTATCCTCCTTTATAAAATTGTCAAGGCAGTTGGTGTCTAAACTACCTTGCAGCAGAGTTCATATGAGATAACATTCTTTGCCTAGGCACACTACTGGAATGAGATTACAACTTGAATTTGGGAGAGGCTCTGCCCTTCACACACACACACACAAGCAGTCATCTGCAAAAGGCCAGAACCATTTGGGGGAGATGCTTTAACATGTATTGCATCCAGCATTACACATTTCTAGAAACACCTGTACTGCATGCAGGTCATTATCTGAAATTGCTAGACCTGCTCATAGCAGTGATTCCCATCCTTAGGAAAAATCAGTGAAATGAGGCTTTATAAAACATTGATGTCTTCCAGCATGTTGACTCATAGAGCAAATAAATATCAGAAATTGGGAGACGGTGTTGAAAATGTTTTATGTACTCACCTTGCCTTCAATCAGGTATGTAAAGGAGGTAATCCTCCCACTGAGAAATTTCTGCCTATGCCTGCTTTTATGGCAGGAGCTCACACTGTTCCCAGCATTTGCCTGCCACAGCCCAGGGAACGTGACAAAGTGCTTTTCAGAAGTTCATTTTTCCCCTATTCCCAGTTGTTATTTCCCACCAAAATAGCGGCTTCTGGCAAGGGTATCCTGGCACGAGCTGACACAAAAGGTGAACTGCAGTCTAGTGCCAGCTTCCCAAATCACCTGGAGCCTCATTGCAAATGTCACATAAGCAGAGACAGCTATCACAGAAGGGCAGCTGCTGCAGTTCAGACTCCAAAAAACGCTCACCCCCAGGATTTTATGCTTGAATTCTGTTTGGATTTTTTATTACTATTCTTTCTAAGGAGAGGTCACACCTAACATTCAAATGCTCACAAAAAAGTACATTTCCAAGCTGGTAATTAAGGCTTGAGCAATGCAGTCCTGGCTCACATTGGATGCAACTTTGCAGCTAAAAACCCCCACTTGGCACCGCTTTGAAATTTTGGAGAGACGTTTCACATTTCCTCAGTGTCTGGGCAGCACTGACATTCAGAGGCTTGCAGGAGCTGCAGGATTCTGTAGCAGCACAGCTCCCAGCCCAGGCAGAGCACTGTAATTCAGGTTTCATTGATTCACTGTGCAGCAGGCACGGCAAGGTTATGGGAAACTTTGTGATGACCATCTGCCTTCCCCTGCGAAGGGTGCAGCAAGCGGCCGCAACATTTCAAAGGAGGCAGCAGAGCAGGCACGAATAAATCATGTTCTGCCATATCTCCCATGAAACAGCAGATAACAGCTATTTTTTTACACTGATGTACAATAGGGCACCCAGCTCATATGTCAGCAAAATAGAGAGTAAGCTTTCAGAAGGAATCGGGGAAATCACAGGCTCTGGATTGCTGTGAGGGTATTTTGTCTCTTCCCTTCTTTCTGGGGCCAAACTGATCCTGTCTAAGCAAGCGGTTTGCCTTTGCTGCAGTTACAGTGTGCAAACATGAACACGGCATCACAGCACTCAGGAAAATTGGGCTTTTCTCTGATACAGCTCTTGGAGAATAATGGAATCACAGAACAGCTTGGATTGGAAGGGACCTTAAAGATCATCCCATTCCAAGCCCCCTACCACGGGCAAGGATACCTTCCACTAGTCCAGACTGATACTGACCCTGTCCAGCCTGGTCTTGAACATGTCCAGAGTTGGGGCAGAAACAGATTCTCTGCAGTGGTTACAATCTTAGCAAGGAAAACAAGAGAAATATGGGGCAAAAGAGTCTTTTGTTCATCCTATTTTGTGGATGACAACTGATTTGCAGGAAAGAGTAGATCCAGTGCTGCCAACATGACGTTCAGCACTTCCCAGAGTCCAAGACAGGGACTTATCTATCTTTAGATTCTCATGGGAGTTTCAAGGGAGTTATTCACTGCCACTGTCCCAAGTTCTCTGTTGTTCTCCAGGACCAGCCTAGTGAAAGGACAAGGCATGGAGGGCTAAACTCCTGAACGAAGCCTAAGGTCTGGGAAACAAATTGTGGCCACAATGACTTGTATAAGTGATGTCCGAAGAGTCAGGAGGGTTGTGAATAAGATTCCACATAGTTCTTAATGAAAAAAAAGGTGCTTTCTCCTGATAATTAACATGTCCTTCCCGGTATGTGCCTATACCCTTCTATTTTTAATTTCATAACATAGTTTGAAGTTTCAGACTACAGACTGCTTACACTTTTTACCTTTATCTGCTGCTACTCTCTGACAGTGTGTCAGAACCATATATATTACTAATATATACTTTTAAAAATAAGTAATAGCAGTAGTTATTGGTTGTACATGATTTTATACTCACATATCTCCAGAGATACATCTACAACAGAAGATGCTAATTGACTTTAGCAAGGTCACTTGCATGGTTGGAATCTTGTTTCAGATTACTGGCCTGTGTCTATGTGTCTTTCTCTTTTCTTTTCTAATTTTTTTAAATGTCTGATGAAATCTTTACAGTGTCTGTTCTTCCAGATTCTGATGGCAGGTATTCTCTCCAGATCTGAGCATCTTTAAAGATGCAATGAAATATAGATCACCTGCTGGGACATGTGATATTTCATCTAAAACAGGGGGCAAGCAAAATTCCTTGCTCCAATGGACATTACTAAATTATTTTTTGTCTTCTCCCTTTTTCTAGTTGCCCCAAAGCCATTTGATATATTTAGACTCTGAAAGGGAGGAGAATGAGAGCTAAGATGACAGGCACGAACAGCTTCACCTTCCTTTTCCCCCAGCCTGATGGATTTTGCCACCTGTGTCTATGCAGACCTGACCTTGCTTGTGGTTGAAAATCCAAACTCCTTGTTCGTTCAGCGGTTAGATTCACTAATTGTGGATTAATGGGTACAGAATAAACCCCTACCATGTTTCAGGCTGGAAACTCAACTGTAAAGGATGCTTGGACCCTTAGTTTCCTAAGAAGATATGTAAGTGGCATGGGAAGTTTGACTTGCTCCAGAGCTGAGGGCCTCCTAGGTTAGAGGAAAAAAGTGTCTCCTACTGAGCTAAATATCTTTCGCTAGTGATAATAGTAGTGGGCACAGATCCTCTCAGCACGCAGCCCAGAGGGACACTAGAAATACTCCCTCACTACCGAAATTATCTGTGGCCTTGTTTTTTGTTTGCTTCCTTGATATTTTCAGCGCAGCTGCTTCAGGCCCGGCTCCCACACGGGGGCTCTGTGTGGTCACTGCAGCTCCAGCCCTCGGCAGGGCCTTACCATCCGCTGGGGTATTTTCTTTGTCCCAGATCACATGAAGTTAGAAAGAAAGCAGGATTGTAGTGAGTGCAGCAAATGGTGGGGAGGGCCACAGTGGGGATTGGCACTGAGGGATGAGGTTTAGTGGTTGGCCTGGCAGTGGTAAGTCAATGGTTGGACTCAGTGATCTCAGAGATCTTTTCCAACATAAATTATTCTATCATTTATCTCTGCTCTGAATGGCATCAGGCTCCACTGGCATTCCTCTCCAGGAGAAAGGGAGGGTTTGAGGTATTTTTGAGAGGGCATGGCTCCTGCTTTCTTAGCACCCTGCTCAGCAGAGTTTTGACTGGCAAAGGTTTGAAAACTCTTATCAGATCCCTGGCAATGAGGAAAGGAGCCTTTCTTCCCTACTGCTTGATCACTCTCATTCAAGTACACCTACAGGACCTTACCCAGCAAATTTATTTTTATTTTTCTTTAACTGCTATCTCTCATCAACTGGAGTGATAGATCATCATCAAGCTACATTATAGAAATGTTAGGATAAAGCATGCCACCCTGCTTGCATGTTATTTTATCTTAAAAGCTTAAAGTGTTCAACAGAGGGCAACCAGGAATGTCTGCTGAAATACATTGTGTGATAAACATCCTAATGAAATCAATGCAGTTGTTTCTCCCTCTGATAAGGACATTCCTACTCTACTGTAGGTCACAGAAAGTATTATGCTAAAAAACACAGAAGTTAGGATGAAGCGAGTTGCTTTTCAGCCAGCTGTTAGTTTTCAGGCTAAAAAAAAAACATAATTAAAAAATTAAATCCTCTTTCATTTAAGGTTTAACATATTGGCCTGCTCATGTTCTCTTCAGGCTCACTGTATAACTTTGGAGGAAGGTTTTTTCTCCTTAATCAAACTCATTTTTCTGTCCCTGTCCCCAGTACAGTTACGCATGCAGACCTTGCACTAGTCGATCCCTGTTACACAGACATCCCATTACCAAAAAATCTTGCAGCATTTCTTTCCAGAGCAAAGCACGTCATGCTGATTCATGTCAGCATTTTCCCAAGCATTTTTATGTAGCAGTTTTCCTGCCCTTGTAGCTGTGTAGGTGCTCCTGCACTGTTTGCTGTGCAGCTGTTCTGTATGGATGAAGGATGGAGGGAGCACCCAGAGCAGGTGAACACTGAGGGCAGCACATTTGAGATAGAGCTGCACCTTGGCTGGCTGGGAACAGGGACAGAGCAATGGCCAAGGGGTCTGTTCACACAGCAAAAAATAATTGTATGAAAGTGGCCGTGAGAAATTATCCAGGAAAACAATTGTCTCTTTGCTGCAATAAAGAAGAATTCAGTTATTTCTGGATACCCAGCAATGATGAGGCTCAGCTCACCAGCTGACCAAGCAAATTTGGTTTATAGTCACTGTAAAGAGTCTGACACATCCAAAGGATGATCTGCTCCATCCTGAGGTACAGGTCAAAAGCAGATTTGCTCTCTTCAGTTGCCTGTCTCTCTCCACTTAAAGCAGAGGCATGAGATTACTTAAGACTTGATCCCCGATTTTATCATGCTAAAAACTGCCTGACCTGCCTTGTCATTCCTGGCTCATGCCAGCCCCTTCACAGACATGTCCTGCTGGTTAACAAACCCACAGCCCTTCAACCCCTTCCCACGGAAGTCACAGACTTCTAGAGTGATTTTTAGGTGAAAGAGAGAAGTACACAGAGCACCCAAAAGGGAGCCAAAACCACCTGGCACCTCTTTCTGATGACTCTGGGCCTGTGCCCTTACCCTTAACAAGTTTGGGTTTCTAGTTTTTGATAAAAGAAACAAGAACAGATGAAAAGTGCTTCAAGAGACTTATATATTGTAGTATTAATAGCAGAGAATATGAGAAACGTCCCTAGAAGTAAATCAAATTATGGAAGAATTCATAAGGGTGCAATAGCAAAGTGTGACTGCCATTAGAGAGCTGCTCTCTTTGGAGGAGATGATGGCAGTGCACAGGATATTTCTGAGTGGTGCTCCTCACTTTGTTCCTTCAGTGCCACCCTGTCAGGTTTTCTGAGAATCATGGTGTGGTCAGGGTTGGAAAGGACCTTTTCCAAGCTCCTGTATTGCATGCTTGAGCTGTGATTCTACACCTATGCAAACTGGGAAAACATTTAAGCCTCTGCCAGTTGCTAAGTCATGAAAACTGCCCAGGTACGATTAAAAAAAAATAGAGAAAAAGTGTTGTCTCTGTGGTCTTGCCCACAGCTGCTGTTCATCCCAAAGGATTTTGTTTGTGCCAAGGAGAAACACAGGAACGAATCACTGACAGTAATGCCTTGAGGGAACTGCATAAAACACCAATATTTGGATAGATACAGTTAAACACTCTCACTGACATATGCAGGAATGTGTTTGAAGAATGCAATTACCATCTCTCATGTTTGGCAGTCTCTATGAATCTATATCATGAGTACTTTTAATCAATGAATACGCTGTATTAATTCTGATTTCCTCCACAGCTTAAGCGCAATATTAAAAATGTTCAAAGGAAAGGAAGAAAATTGCAATGAGTGCTAAAAAAAATAAGAAGTATTTTTTCAGTGCAGACCAGTGGTCCATCTAGCCCAATTTTCAGTCTCTATTTCTAAACTATGGTGCACCAAGACAGTGTCTTCTACAACACAGATGGAAGATGCCTTTGGGAATCTCAGGGTATTGTTGATTTTCCAGCTCTTTAACAAAGAAAAACAAATTAAATGAGCTGCTTGGAAGGAGGAGGAAGAATGGAACTGTTCAAATTTTTTTAAATAAATAAATCCTTCTTCTAAATGCAGTTATTTGAATTATATTAGCAACAAAAAGTAAGTGAATTAATGAATTAAAGCTATCTTTGTACCCCAGTGAAATTCAACACTTTTGTTATTTCAAGAGGGTCATGGATTCCTCCAAATGGAGTAAACAGGACAACATTCAACCAAAATTCCTTCTATCTCTTGAGAATATTTAATTTTAAGATTTCTTGATGTCCATGGAGATAATAGGTTAAACAAGATCATCATTACTAAATTAAAAAAGACAGCAGAATACACAAAAAATTTAGAAAGCTTTCTTTCTTGTCTTCTTTCCATATCAGCAAAAGCAAAAGACATAAAACTCCTTGAAAATCTTCATCCCATACTCCATGAACCCAAGCTAAAGAGATTTGGGTGGGCGAGAATGGGATCCAGTAACTGTCCCTAACAAGAGATTCTAAAGAGGAAACACAGATGTTCACTGGCATTTTTGTGGGCCCTCTTGCTTTGTGAGCATCCCACTGCATGCCTCTTCCAGTTGCTTTCCCTACATCACTTGAAGTCCAATACACAGAAGAAATAGGAAGGAAAACTGCCAGAAAGTGAAAGGAATTGGATTTGCCTGGTTTTATTACTTCATTGAAAGGAAATGTTAAAAAACAAACAGCAGAGAATAAAAAGTGAGCAGTAAAGCTGATCCACAGGAATCATTTAAGCTCTTACAATCTGAAGTTTCAATAATGACACAGAAAGGGGTGCTTTTTTCTTTTTAAATTATGTTTTATGTTGGCAAATATCTCTTTAATTTTATCTGTCTCTGCTCATCCTGTTTTCTCCAGGGACCAGCAGCCAAAGTACTGAACCACTGCAAAAATGTTCTATCAAAGGCAGCAAGAAAAGAAGTAACTGAGAATCAGACAGAGCCAAGTGTGATGTGGCAAGATTTTGAGGCTAGAATGGTTTTGAGGTTAATTTACAGGTAACTGGATTAGCTAAGCCCAGCCTTTGAATAGAAGATGCTGCTGTGCTCTTATCCAAGTCCTAGCAGGGACTTCAACTCTCACAATGCTCAGTAAGATGTAACAAGGCACTGCACAAAGCAGATACAGTTGAGGACACTTAACACTCGTAGTTGAAAATTCCTCTTTTCTAAGAGATAATTAATCAGTTTTCCCTCTTTTTTATTATTCTCAAATTTGGCATTGTGAAGCAATTTCTCTACTGTGAAGCATCCCTCCCTTCTCTCCAGCACACACTGGTTTTTAATGAGTTTGGCCATTTGTCAGCTGGAGAGAGCCAAAAAAATGTCTAGTTTCAGACGTTTTCCTTTTTTATTCTTTTTTCTTTTTTTCATGGTGCTGGATGAGGATCTGGGAAGGGGAAGTGGGAATAAGGCAGTTGAGTAGGCCTGTGTTTATGCATTAAAATCTAACTAAAGCTGGGGTTCTGCTGACTCCCACCCAAGGTACTTTTGAATTCAGTACATTCATAGAGATTTTTGACACCCACGTTTGAACATCAGCAGGTAGCTTTTGTATTTGTAAATTCTGTTTCAAGATCACCTTGTAATATGTTCCCTTCATGGTAAAATCTTGTGTTCTTAGTAGCCCATAGAGATGAAGGTGTTGTCATGGGCAATCCTCTAACAGGTCTTCTTTAATTCTTATCCCAGTTAAAAAAGTAAAGCCCATGGCATCATGTGGAATTGTTCAAAAACATGTAGGTGTGGTGTCTGGGGACATGGTTTAGTGGTGGACTTGGCAGCGTTGGGGTAATTTTTGGACTTGATGTTCTTTCCAACCTGAATGACTCTATGATTCTCCACTTTGGGCTTCCCATTGCCTCTCATCACTGCAGAGCTCTAACACTGGAGGTTCTCTGACACTACGAGGGTTGGATTTCTGTATTTTCTCACTCATTCTCTGTTGGAGAGGATGTCTTGCACTGTCTCAGCCCAGGGCACATTACAGTGATATATGCAAGTGTTACACAACAACATGAGACAACCAGGAAATTTTACATCCCAAACGCTTCACCTAGAGATTGCAGGGGGTGCCACTGAACAAGATCTGCATGCCTGGAAAATTATCTCAATGTGCTGTGGAGGGCTGGGAGGACACAAACAAAATCCAGCAGATGCTGAAGTCTCAGTTCAGGCCATAATCACTGGTCACCAGTGAGGTTCTGGCAGGCCCCAGGACCCTGCTGTGCAAGGTGCTGTGCAAACACACAGCTGGAGAAGCTGCCCATGCTCCACAAATCTTCCCATTCTGGTGCTGGACTTTCTTTAGTCATTGTATTTCTCAGTGTGAACTGGTGATGCTGCCAAAGGAGAGGTCCCTTTTCTCTCTGTCCTAAGCTTGCATCTCCTCCCTGCCAAGCTGGGCAGCAGCTGCTCATGTGGTACGTGGTGAAATGGATTGGAGAAACAATCCAGGTTTATGCTAACTGAACAGGAGGGAAAAAAAAAAAAAAAAAAAAAAAAAAAGGAAAACCAAAGATTTAATCCCCTCATCCCCTCCTTGCTGTTATTTGGCAGAAGGTCTCTAATTTTCTCTGCCCAGACCTCCAGTCTGGCAGTGATGTCAGCTGTGCTGCGCCTGAACAGCTCCATCCTACAAGTGGCTGTATTTCACAGCTGAGTATTTGTCCTTACTCTGGGTACACAATCCCGATTGTCTTCAAGGAGAGTTTCTGATTTGGATGTGCCTTGTCAGCCAGAACAAAGCTCAAAACATGAGAAGCCAAAATTGAGGCTCTGAGGTCTTGAGTCAGGCTGCCTAACCAAGGCGTCAGGTTGGAAATGTCAGGACTACTGTGAAAATGTCAGGACTACTTCACTGCCTGCTACAGGAGGAGGAAAACTGGGCACCTCTGGAGGGCAATTTTTATCTTAAATGGACTGAATCTCATTCTTAGGGATTTTAGTCCTCCTAAAGCCTACAATGCCCCAAAGCCTGGTTTATGTACCTTCATAAAATGCTTAAAGTTAGGTTACATGTGTTCCTAGATGTATACGTTAATGTAGTGTTGCTGTTAAGAATGAGCTCAAGATACAAAGTACATGAATATTTAATTACTGTGTATAAGCATTTCTGTAGAAATGCAGAAGTTCTCTGTAAATAATATTAGTAATAACAACCATCTTTTCAACTTATTTCAGATGTTTCCTTGTAATACATCAAAGCTTTTCTCCCCAAATATATATTTTACAATTACTGTAATGCAATAAGTGTTAAAAAACAAAAAAGGTTTTTCAAAAATCACCTGCTGTGCAAAGTGATTTTTCAATTTTATATTACTATAGTCTATTTGGAAAGGTTTTCGTTCTGGCAGAATAGGAAGGATTGGACTTTTAATTCTAAAACAAAAATGTTGCAGATGGTGGGACCTTGTGGTATCTAGCCACCTTTGGATTTCAAGCAAATATTTAGGGAAAAATTCTGATAGAGTAAGCCAAAGAGTAATCAGATGGTAAAGCACTTCCAGATGATGGAATTTCAGCATTTGTCTTCCGAGCACTCTGTAAAGTCTCTGTCTCCCTGCTGCAATAAACTGCCAATATCTGGCAATCTATTTTGGATGAGGATGGCATTTAATTCCAGTTCCTTCAGTGAGAGCTAATTCCTTATTCAGATTAATGTGTTTTAGTTCTTTTGCAACTATCTAATAATAATTTCCAAAAAGAGTTTTTCAAAGCCCTGTCAGAGACTTGGAGTGAGAAAAAGTTGCAGTGGACTTCAGAAGGAGCCTGGATTTTCCCCATGAAATTATTCTGGGAGGTTTTTTTTTTCATGTCAGTGCAAACATAGATTATTCCCTAGGATTTTTGGAAAATCTTCACCTGACACTAGGCTTTTCTGTAAAGATCTCTAGATTTAGCATATCCTCATGTGTACAGAAATTTCATGGACCATTTTTTTGGGGGTGATTTGAAATAAAAATATAGTGGCATACATCTCACCTAGTTTTAACCATCTGAAAGGTTAATGTATAATATGAATATTATTTCTCTGGTCCATGATGGCTCTGAATGGCAAGTTTCTCCTGTCCTAATGTAGATGTTTAGAAAAAACTGAAATTAATTATTCCTGGATGTTCACCCTTCTATCCTCTGGTTCCACATTGGGCCCACTTTAGATTAGATGCTGAATGAAAACGGCTCATTATTAGCGGAAACAGATGTGTCGCTATCACGACTCTCTGCATGAGCACCCACAAATTTCTCCACCACAGACCCTCGTTGGAAGGTCACATCCTGAAGACCAGGCCAGGTCCCATCCATTGCAGCAAAGGCCCTGAAATTGTGGACAAAAAGAGAAGAAATGACCTGACTCCACAATTTTTTTCACAGACATCAGCAGCCGTTTCCTAGACAATTGGTCTGCAGTCATGCTCGAGTTGGACAAGAAATGCTAGGATATGATCCAGCTGAATATTTCATAACTATCCTTTCCAACTAAGTTTTAGGACTGTTTGCTACCATAATTTTTCTCTGGCTCAACCAGAATACAATTAAGAAATGACAAAATTCAACAGGAACAAAATGGAGCCAATTTGTGACATTATAGGGGTATGAGGATTTTCAATTTTGAAATGCTGGAGAACAATCAAACAATGCACAACATGGCAAAAGGACTTTTAAAAATCATCCAAATCCAAATCAAATCACCCATCAAAAATCCACAATCAGAACAAAACTCCGGAAGAGGGCTTGTTTCATTCTAGAAAGATGACAAAAGGAACAAAGAAAGGCAACATTCCATCAAGTCTTCCCTGACAATTTAGCATATGCTCTGCAGCCTCCAAAGCACTGTTCAAGCTCTACACAGGGAACTGTGTGTGTCCTGCTGAGCTGGATCTGCAAGAAGGTGAAGGAGGAAGGAGAACATTGAGTACTGAAATGTCTGTACTTGCAAAGCGGAGTCAGAGTCAGAGGTAAGTGTCCTTTCTCTGGGGGCTGCAAAAGTCCAGCTTCAACACTGACTTTTTCTTTGACCTTGGTCGTGTCATTTGAGCACTGTACCTTCACTTTGAGATGGGCAGAACTCAGCCAACAGGAGTCAGTTCCAAGGCAGGACCCTACATTGCTCTTTGGGCACCAGAATGCAAACAAAGCTCTTCAGAAAATGGTGTTGTCTTCTGCTCAGCTTTCTAACTGCTCTGGATCTGTCTGTGTAAAATCTGTGACTCAGCTGGTGCTGACATGTCCTCCTTGCTTAATATTATCTGTGAACTTCACTCCTGTGCAATTCAATTCTGTTTCCTGATAATTAATAGAGATGTTAGATGAGACCAGACCTAACACAAATCCTCCAGATACCCTGCAAGATACCTTCCATAAACTTGTTACATTATCATTTATCACGATTCCTCATTTACAATCTTTCAGCCAGTTTCCAACCCACATGACTGATTTCCCATCCAAGCCAATCTGAATTAATTTCTCTATTAGGGTTTCCTCATAATCCTGCACACCCAGGGAATGGGTTAGAATGACCTTCTAAACATTTTATGTGTTTGACCTCTTGATGTTACATGGAAAAGGCTCATAAAACTCCATCAGCTCTTTGAATTTCTCCAGCAGCGCCGCAGCCTTCCTTTATGAGGGGAAAAATCATTGTAAAGAAGTCACAGCAGAATATGAATTCTTGAACGCATAGCCCTGTACCAAAACCACCATCCCATGCCCCAAAATACTCCTTTTACCAAACAACATCTGGACTGTTGTCTTTTGTGTCCACTGTATCCTCAGTGAAGAGGCTGTGGGTAAAGGCAGTTCGAATTGTTTAGGCATGAAACTGAGTTTTTTGAGCTTCATCCTGGGCTATTCCCTATCCTGGTTATCTTTTTTTAAGCTGCTCCAAAAGAAATGAAAACATATCCCGTTCTGCTTTATTTTTCTTTGTTATTTTTACTACTTTAAAATGTAATTGGGTTTTTCACAATGAAAGTATCAGAATAGTTCCTAAAGGAGCTTTGTTCAGATCTGTTAAGCAGTGACAAATGATCTGATTTAACTTGCCTTTTGAGGTGAATGTTGTGATGAAAAGACCATGAATCTAAAACAATTACAGCATTTGGCATTTATATAAGACAAATTTCCCTTCAAGGATGTCCTCTTTCTCCCACTTCCAAAATCTTGAGGCAAGAAGATGGTAAAACTTGTAAGGATACAAGCTTTATTCTTTTAGGAATTAAAAAAACTAAAACACCCTTTCCTTTAAAATTGAATTTGCAAAATCAAAAATGAAATGCTTTATGTTAGCAGGGGAACTCTTAAGCTTGTCAAGCTTGTGAAGTTTATTTTCAGGTATATACCTAAAACCTAATGCTTGTGCTAATCTCGAAGCCTGGGAAAAGCAAAGAGCAGAGACACATTTGTAAATCTTCAGAAATGTTCACATTTCTCTGCTGGTGTCTCAAATTTCTGTGCCATTTACATTACAATGACAAATCTGCTGTGCACCAACGGGGTGCCCAGTGTTTTCTACATGCACTTGGGAAATCAGTTATGAACAGGAAAATTAAGGTTAGTTAACAGTTAACAAAGAGCCACCACTGTTAGAATATTTATTACCACATATCCCAGGCACTCCTGAAGAAAAGTGGGTTTGTCGTCTGGATGCAAAATCTACATGGTGAAATCTCTTCTGGGGGATTTTTTGTGCTTATCTCTGAATAAAACCTCACTCAAAGAGTCAAGAACATGAACAAAATGAACTGTGAATTTTAGGGGAAAAATGCACATGAATATTTCCATGTTGCATTAAGTTGGCACGGAATTTGTTAATGTATTTGTTTAATGTATTAAAATCTTCACTAAGAAATCATTCTGGAAAATTATTAAGAAAAAGGTCATTTATGTTTAAGTAACAGATTCTGTCAAGGAGATGGAATTGCATAATGAAATACAGCTAACAACATTTTTCTTCTTAATAAACTGCACAATTTTTTTACAGACTAAACTGGTTTCGAAAACTGGAACCCAGGATCATTTGTCCCATCGATACAGTGCCTTGATCTTCAGTGTAAAACTGCATTAATGAGAGCCAGAGCACCCTTCTGGTGGATAAATTCATGTGCAGGGGCACTGACTGTCCTCAGTCAGCTGCGTGAGT
This sequence comes from Brachypodius melanocephalos, assembly GCA_013398615.1. Classification (NCBI taxonomy): domain Eukaryota; kingdom Metazoa; phylum Chordata; class Aves; order Passeriformes; family Pycnonotidae; genus Brachypodius; species Brachypodius melanocephalos. Next base: position 16,671,316 of record VZSR01003806.1, on the reverse strand, counting down.
TTATTTTGTTGTGATTTTCCTTCCCTAAAGTTTGAACATGGGAAAAAATTCTTCCTCAAGTGAATTTGGTTTTTTCCCTCCTTTATTTTTTAATCTAAAGTATAATGTGAGAAAAATATTTTTGGGATCATTTTGAAAGACTACCTAGAATGAATGATTTTAATGCAAAAAAAGGGGAACATTTTGTTAGGGCATGTCAAAATGAAACTATGGGAACCTGACCTTATCCTTCCATCCTCCAAAATGAAATTAGGGGCAGGGTGGACATTGTTTCAAAAATTCTCTTGGTTTCAAGAGTACTGTAACTTCAGATAGAAAAAGATGCAGCTGAAGATTTTTGGGCCAGCCAGGTCATGCATGATTTAGTTTTGGTAATTCAGCATTTAGAACAGAAGCAGCAAGACCGTCCACGGCCACCTCTGAATCGTAGCACCCTTTAGGAAGCTGTTGACACAGGTGCAAATATGCACCATGCATGCGGTAAGAATAACACCTGCCCATCAGGCTGACAACGCTCTGTAACACTGGAGGAAACAATTACACAAAGTGTAAGAGAAGCAAGACACGAGGGCAGCTTTTCTGTCTTGTTTCAGTGCCAGTCTTGGGCACGAGGGTTAGGTGTCCCAGAACTGTTCCTGTAGGTGGTGTTTATCCTTACATATTGTGAGAGGATACATGTCAGGTGTTTGGGCTTCCCTGTGGAAGTATTTAATGTGGCCTCCCAGGTCTCTCACCATTAGCACAAGGAAATAACTGTGGCAGACTGGAAATGGATCTTTAATCCCCCTTGCATGCCCTTGCTTACACTGCATTGCACTAGGAGCCTCAGTGGTGTGTGTTGCCTTCAAAGGTGTGGGGCAGGAAGGTAGGACTGCCCTTTACTTTCTCAGATGCCCTCAGCACAGATAAGCAGGCTTTAGAACTTGTGTAATTTTTAAAGAAGAATTGTTCTGCAAGACACCAAAATATTTGCCATCATGTGTACTCCGGAAATGTTACGCACATGTAATGCCATGTTAAAAAGCTAATTTTTTATCTATAGATCATTATCAGACCAAAACTTTCTGCAAATTAGCCAGCTAGTGACACACCAGTCTCATAACCCATGATCACCCAGCAGTCCCCTGGCTGTGGTGCCAGTTTGCTGGCAAGAGTGGCCTGGAGGAGGATGTGTTTGATAGCAAAACATAAAACTGGGAAGGAAAGCTGATCTGGCCAACTCACAGCTGTGAAGGCTGTCTGGTGTCTTGCAGATCTGCTGCTGGGCACATAGAAATGCTGTTCTGTAGGAATTGCCTACCAATGTATGAGTGGTGCTAAGGAGAAAAAAAAAAACTTCAGCAAAATTTCATACTACAGCTGCCACCAAAAAAATAATTGCCATTTTGCCCTTGAGCTGATCCCACAGTAAATTTTTTTAGATGGAAATCTTCCTGCTGCCACCAGCTCACTGTTGCTGGTGCCATCAAAGATCTCCAGCACTTCACCTTAAGCTCCTGCTCTCAAGTGGCCTGAGCAGTGAAAAAGTGAGGCCAATTCATACCCAGTGAGTCCAGGGCTAGGACAATGACATGTGCCACTGCATGTGATCATCTCTGCAATGCTCAGCAGCTCAGTCACTACTCTCTCCCTTTGTAGGATGCTTCACAGCCTCACTTCCAAGAACTCCCTTTACTGCCTATTCCCCACATGAGCACCTTGCCCCTTGGTAGGTAGGAAAACAGAGAACAGGACAAATCCAGTAAGAAAAAGAGATGTGAAAGACTTCATAGCTTGTTCCTTTGGCCTCTCGTTGTCTTCCCCTCTCCTTTCCACCACACACAGAATCTGCTTTCCTACACTGTAGATTGCTTTCCTATTTGTATTCATTTGTGTTCATTTGTATTTAAAGCTGTTTTACAGCTCAAGTCCCAGCCATATCTCCTTGTTTGCAGTATGAAGGGGCAGTGGATGTGAGGCCTGCATAAATTAAAAGCTTTCAATACAAATGTGAGATCACGGTTTCCCCTCCTCAATTCACTTCTGTTGGAAAACCAGGCAGTGGGGTTTTTGATTCTGACTTCTGTGATAACCACTGCATAGGGATCTTTAATCTCAGTATCTGGAGAGGTTTAATATGTGTTTTGCTATTAGATTACTGTTTTCCAAATACCTACCCCAGCCTTACCTGCATTGTTTGCCAACTTAAGATATACATGTAAATGCATACTCATATATGCATAAAGGATGCTACATAATTTAAGAGCTTCTTTTTGGCTGTATTTATCAATCTAATTTTGTCCTTACAAGGTTCCTCTCACTTCCACCATAGAATAGATATAAGTATGTCTCCTCTCCTCTCCTCTCCTCTCCTCTCCTCTCCT
>VZSR01003806.1:16601660-16661709 GCA_013398615.1 Brachypodius melanocephalos | reverse complement strand
TGCTGGACACAAGGGAAGGAAGGGGAGAGGAGCTGCTCCTTTCTGCTGCCCCACACCCTGGCACATCTGCCTCGGCCAGCTGCTCTCTCAGCAGTGACCCAAGAGAGGTAGGACATAGCTCCTGACATCCTCCAGCTGAAAAAGAGGTTTTCCAAGCAAAGACACCGGCAGACCATTACATAAGAGGAAGAAAATTCTGCAGCTCCTTCGGACCAAAGCAGAGCAGCAGAGAAATGCATTTGCAGCGGGCGAGCTGCCCACCAACTCTCCAGACAGCAAGCTCTGGTCCTCTGGGAGCCTGAGCCAGGACTGCCCGGGACAGCAGGTCCAGCCCCAGCAGAGCTGACAGCCCCTGGCAGGAAAGGCAGGAAGAAAGGCAGGCTGGGTTTGCGGGAGCTTTGTACTTGTAATTCTAAATCACAGAGGCGTAATTAAAAACCAAAACCCCAAAAATGCAGCTCTCTGCTTGGTGTGTCCCCTTTCAAATTTCTGCTATGTTTTAGTGAGTTTTGTCAAGGAGAAATTATTTATTTTGAGATGGGACCAAGGACACTGCAAAGTCTGAGAGAACAAGGCTCTTCCATAATAAACCCTTACAGAAGCAAGAGGGTGAGTGGAAGCTGGGGAGCTCAAAAATGTCAGTTGGCAGCCTCTGTCTCATTCAGTACTAGAAAAGCAGCAGGCTGCACTCAGCTTGGAGTATTTATCAGTGTTTTGGAGAAGAAACAACCTATTCAGCAATCCCTTTCATGCTGACACCCCTCTACACATGCTTCTACTGCTACTAGCAGTTGGACTTGATGACCTTTGAGGTCTTTTCCAACTTACTAATCCTATGCCTCTATGACTCTATGTGGATGAACAGGACTGGTGGAGAGGGAGCCAAACTGCTTTGCACAGCCTGTGTTAGGTTGCAGAAGCACTGATTCAGATTGGGAGCCTGAAGCCTTTCGGAAGTGTGGAAACAACTGCATTGGTAAAGCTGGCTTAATGTTTAGGTATTTGATTGGGTGCTGCAAGCACAACACGACTTTCAAATTCAGGCTGTTTTTATTTAGTGGCCTAAATAAAGTTGATCAGCAAATGTGGATTGGAGTTCTTACAGGCAACAAGGAGAGTTCTAAGGTGGGAAGTTCTGCAGAAAAGGCCCTGTCAGCTATCTATCTGTACATCTTAAGGTGCTGCCTTCCTCAATAACCCCAGGAAATGCTAAGCTCCATTGGTACATATTACAGCTCTTTGTCTATTTTATGATGTACTTATGCCAATGGTTGAGTGCTCCCAGAGAATAAAGTCTAAATGCAAAGGCTTTATCGAGCCTTTGTACTTACACACAGAAGTGAGACCTTGAGTGGGAAGCCACAGCCCGATTCATAATTTCTACATGTGCAGGCTTGTAACAGCCCTTGACAAAGTACTGTGACCATGTCTAAGCTGTGGGTGGCAGAGATACGTGGGTGCTGTGGGCCTGGAGCCTTTGGATCCTTGGCACTTATTGCTCCTGTGACTGAGATGGTGCTGGGAGCTGGTCTGGCAGGGAGAAAGCTGCAGTCTCTTTTCTTGGTTGCTGTGGCCTTGCCCAGTGTGTCATTGACAGAACTGAGGAGCTTAGGAGCTCGGCCAGATCATAAAATGACAGAATGGTTTGGGTTCTAAAGGACCTTAAAGAACATCTAGTTCCACTACCCCTTGCCATGGGCAGGGACATCTTCCTCTAGACCAGGTTGCTCAAAGTGTTCCATCCAGCCTGGCCTTGTACATTTCCAGGGATGGGGATCCACAATATCTCTGAACAACTTGATTCGGTGACTCATCACCCTTACAGTAAATTCTTTCCTAATATCTAATCTAAATCTACACTTTTTCAAGCTTAAAACCATTCCCCATTGACCTGTTAGGTTGCAGACAGTAATTGAGATGATTCATTACAGCCAGTGACCACGGGAACAGTTCAGGAACAAAGCACAAATTGACTGGACCACCCTGGGACAGGCAAGTCCCTCTAGTGCCTGAATAAGATATGGCAAAGGATGATTTTTCTCTGCTGCTTCTCGAGGCCTTGGACCACACCAGGACAACACCAGGACAACTGCCAGGATGCTGCAGTGGGACGTTCCAACACGGCATGGCTGGAACACAGACCAGACAAAGAGGGGGCAAAGAAAGCTCTGTAGTGAAAGGTGTGACTGAGAAGGTGCTGCTGCCTTCCTGAGCAGGAAGATAAAGGATAGTGCCAAAGGGCACTGCCAGCTGGTCTTGCCTGTCCCTGGGAGCACACAGTAACAACGTGTAATCCGGCATTAGTGCCGCTAAAACTGGCTTAATTTTCGGATACTTGAGTGAGTGCTGCAAGCACATTGTGCATTTCAAATTCAGGCTGTTTTTGTGTAGTGGCCCAGATACTGCTGATCTGAAGGTGCCTGCAAGTGTTACCCTGCAGGTAACGTGGATGATAAAGTGAGCAGTGCGTTATATTGGTCATCCCAAATGGCAAAATCCATGGAGGATCTAAAAAGTCAGCTTGAAGTACATCTCAGAAACAAGCAGGGCATCAGCACCTTTTCTGAGAAGAGTGCTGGGATATGCTGATATTTATATACTCCCTGGTGTCATCCAATGAATCCTCTTTAAAGTGGAATAACAGACATGTCAGGGATGTTAGCTGGGGGAGCCGAGTGATGGTTCACAGAGTCTGGAGCTCAGAGAAACGGCAAACCACAGAGAGAAACAAAAAACACTCCAAAATATTTGAGACAATTCAGCTTGGAAAAGTGCAGATCTGTCTAAGGAAAATAATTGAAGTTGCCTATTCACAGAAAGGAGAAAACTTTGTGAAAAAATGATTCAGCACAAAAAAATAATGGGATTACAGCAGAGGCCAAAGTAGACATGGTTTTGGAAAAGGCTTTAGAAAAGAGCAGAAAGTCAAAGCAAACCAAATTTACTTGCAGAGTAACCTAAAGCAAAGAGGACTGGAACAGTCCCTCTGATTCTCTGATGAGGCTGCACTGTGTTCAGCTCAAAGAGCTACTGAGACACAATAGCCTAAATAAGAATTATTGACAGGCTTGAGGGGTTGGTATACGTGCACTGATTAGGTACTGAAAAAAGGTATATTGGGTGCCCAGGAGCCAGATTGCCATTTGAAGATTCAAAAACAAGTAAAGGTACAAACAGTCCTATTGACATGGTGATTTTAAGTTGTTATGGTTTAATAGCCGGGTGGTTATAGCAAATATTAATGGCATAAAAATGTTAAAGAGTGAAAAAATAATGCAGAGGGAAAATTCAGAATAGCAACAGAGGCTGTATACATTAGAGCAAGTAGAACAAACTTCAGATCAACTAACAATTCATGTTCATATGCTTTTGTGGTTTTCTGCCTCAAATTGGGAAATAAAAATTGTAATGTGCTACAGAGTTTCGTTTTAGAAATGTGGATCATAAGAAAAAAATCCCCTAGGAATCCTTGTTTCAGTTCTGAACTTCATTGGACAGCACGGGGAGAGCAGGGATGGGAAGAGGGAGACAGGGGAGGTTTGTTTATCCCACTGAGGGATGAGAGCAGTGGAGAAAGGATGAAAGAACTGGGGTGACCCTTCAGGGAAAAAAATACAATCCAAAACCTGTGGTTATTGGGCTCGAATTGGCTGTTTTGTTTCTGTGCTATGTGGTGGTCTTGAAAACAGCTGAGAAAATCCTTCCAGTCGAAGAAGAGGAAAGAATGAGGTGCCTTTTAGGGAGAATGTCAGGCCCTGCAGGATCAGAAACCTGCACCCATTGGCACTGGACATTTTATACAGAAACACCTGACACTGCTGAGAAGTCTGGACAGTCAGGCTGTCAGAAGAGGCACAGGAGGCTGTAATGGTAATAGGAAAACAGTAAAACCTAAAGACCCTTTGAATCTCTGGTATGGGAGGAAATAAGTATAGCATTATATATTGATGTATCCTCAAGTATTCAGCTTTATTGTGAAAGTTTTATTCCCCTAGTTGGGTTTTATTTCCTTAAGTAGTTGCAGAGCAATTGGGGAAGTTGATAAAATACTGCTCACATAATTAAAGGATGCCAGGCCAGGGTTTTCAAAGGGTTAATATTTGTTGAATAATCTTGGCCAATTCTTTCACATATGAAAAGCAGATTTTGAAAAATATTGGGTGTAAACACAGTGCTTTATTCTACATTGAGAGTATTGCTTTGTGTCTCCTACAACAAGTTTAGTTTTGAAATGAAAAACTTGTCAATCCAGCTTTTGGGAACATGTTTCAAGTAATTTTCCCCCCTGATTAATTCTGAAAATGTTATTAAATTTGAGAGTTTTTAACAAAAATTAGAAGCTTTTTTGAAGTTTATTAGAAAGATATAGACAGGTTTTTCTCCTGTTTAGGTTTGGGATTTTTTTTTTGTTACAAATCCATCCTTGCCATTTTCTAAGCTTTTACAGCTAATTCACACTGTAACCTGATAAAAGATCCCAGTGTTAGAAAAGAACTGCAAGATCTGTGACAAGTAAGAGCATCATAAAATACATAATGTTAATGTTATTGTATTTCTTGAGAGGGCTGAAAAATTAAAATGCTGCAAGAACACAGCTTGTGAAGATAGCTGGGAGCAGCAGGCAGTTAAGTAATATGTTCTGTGTGGGTGGGGAGGTTAAGTTGTGGTTTTGTTTTCTTTTGTTAGAGAGAAAATATTGATTCATCTGGAGAAAATGGAAATGGCTGAGGAATCTTCCTCATACGAGTGAAAAAATCAAACAATTGTGTTCCCACGTGTGTTCCTTATCACTTCGGCAAGGATTAAACTCCATCTTTTCAGCTCTTGCTGCCGTGGTTCCTACTGTCATAAAAGGCAAACAATGAATATTCATTTCTTCTGTCACCATATGACTTGATTCTCATGTCTATTTGGAAAAGAACTTTGAAAACAAAGGTGTCTGCGACAACCCACCCCTAGATGGGGATCTGTGGCGCTGTCAATTATACCTGCTCCCCACTTCCTCCGTGAGGGCTTTACACAGACACCAAATCTGTGCTGTGAGTTTTCAAACTGGCTGGGGAAAGTACTGCAATGTATTTTTAATGCTGCAGTTCCAGAGGAAGGTGGAAATCCTCTCCTAAGCACAGGAATCCCAGTAAGAAAATAGATGGTATTAATTCTTGGTCTGACAACATCTTGGATGCTTGCCTTGTGCTATTTCACGTCCTTATGGAGGATGGAGGGCAGTGTTGTCCTTTAGCCCAGATCAGAGGGTGATGCCCTGATCACAACAGTGCCATTTTCAGTTTACAACAGTGGGTTCAGGATTGAAAGGCAATACTATAGATTCTGTAGAAGAGACCACCCACTTGAAACATCCTCCTAAGGGGCTTCTTGCTTCTGCTTTGTTGCAGCTGCCTCTGCTAATCCTGTCCCCTCTAGTCTGCTGTTTTGGAGGTGGCCTGAGATGGCCTTTGCTGTGAATCCTGTGAGGGTAGAGAGAAGTGTGGTGAGAGAAGCTGCTACAGAAACTGATGGAGAGGAGCAAAGAGCAGCCAGATCCAGGACTTTACTCCTTTAGACTGACACGAAATCAAGAGATATGCAATAACTCTCCTAGTGATATTGTTGGTTGTTAAACAGCATAAGGGCATGGTGGTTTCAGTAAGAGGTGAAAAGGAATATGAAAACTAATTAATTTATTACCTAGGAAAGGAGGCTGAAGATAAACTATTTTATTACTCCTAAAAGCTGCATTGCTTCAAGATATTTATAACAGGAAGCCAGAGAACTTGTTTCATGAATAGCAAACCTACACGGTCATGAGTCCATGCAAAATGTATCAGCACAGCTTCTTTCTTTCTGTCTTCTACAGAGTAATGCAACATTTGAAAAAACTCAGATAAACAAACCCATACCAAAACCAAAAATACAAAACCAAACCAAAACTAACAAAGAACAAACAAATAAATAATCCTAAAGCAACAACAACAACAACAATCAAAATCCTGGGAATACAAACAGGAAAAAAAAAAACCTAGAAAAAACTGAACCAAACCCAGTGTGACTGTGGTTGGAGGAGCGTGAAGCATTTGAAAGCTGCCTGCAGGGAATATGGACTTGTTCCTGCCTTTGCCACATTGTTCCCATGGAGTGGTACTGAAAAGGCTCTGATCCATCAGGGCTGTAAGTGTTCTGTCAGGGACATCAGGACTCATTTTTCTGAACCACTGAATGTTCCCGGTCCCGGTTGTGATGGGTGTCGAGCTGTGGGTGTGACTCTCCTGCTAAACCAAGCAGTGCCAGGGTCCAGTTTCTAGCTCTGGGTCCAACTGCAACAGCCTGTCAGTGTCTATAGCCATGGAATATCCCTGTCTCTGGAACAGGGTATCTGCATCCAAACCAACCATTCAGAATGGTCCCTGGCTGGTGCTGTATCCTGAATTCTTCCTGTATCCAGGAATGCTTTGGGAAAGTGCTGGATATCTCATGCCAGAATAATTCCAGGCACCATTCTAAAACTGAAGAATACAGATGATTGCATTCCAGTGCTTGGGAATGTTCCCTGGCAGTGTTTAATTTACTGACAGAGGTAATTATAGGATGGGATTTACAGGATGCCAGCATCTGGGACAGTTGTCTGAGTCTGCCCCATACAATGTATAGTCGATGACGAGAAACACTTGGTCATAATTTGTCTCATCACATGAGATCTACTTGTTACTAAGTGGATGTCTGACCACAGTCATGAGGATTGCTTCATAAAAGCTTTATTAGATTACACTGACTGCAAGAGAAGTCCAGAAAGACCAGGTCCCTACATTATGAACAACACAAATGAGTATAGACAACACAGTGTAATAATATTCCAAAAGCAGGTATTGAGGACAGTGCTAGGAGCAAAATGGAGCAAAAATCTGTGGCAGAACAGTGATTCAGTCTTGAACTCATAAACAATCCCTCAACGACCTTTTCCTATATTTTATTAAACTTCTATCCTCTTATGCTTCCTCAGCTTGTATCTTTTGGCTGCTTTCACAAGATGTGACTAAGTCTGTGCATATCTGAATATATGGGGACCTGGGTCTGTTTGCAGATCCCTTGGCAGCAATGTAAGAGCAATCATAACAATTCACATTTATACACTTCCTTCCACCTGATAGCCTCAAAGTGCTTTACAAATACTGATTGGTTATATTTCACATTACTCCTGTGGGATGGCTATAAAATAGAAAAATAGAAGAGTGGATTATGAATGACTGGAACTAAGACATAGGCAAAGAGAAAAGAAAAACTGAGTGTTAGAAAAAGGAAAGATTGTTATTTCTTCATAAAACCAGGAACTGGGTGATTTTGTCTCCACTTACACCAGCTGGAAATTCAATTTTCATGCCCTAAATTTCTGGCAAAGCAAGAATTTAATTCAGGTCATCTTTTGTCCTTGATGAAAACTCTGGATGCTCTTAACTTGTGACACGGCACATGCACTCCAGAGAGTAAAGGTGATTCCCATGTGTGGTATCAGGTTTTTGTCGCACTGGGCTAATTTAATGAATTGAAAAGCAGGAAAGGGTGAGTGAACAATGCAGATTTCCCTGTCAGTTGAGACTGTAGATTTATATAGGCCAAGTGATCCAAGGGGACGTGATCCAGTTTATCTGACTCAGTGTCAAGTTCCTCCCAAAAGAAGAGTTGAAATTATTGACATGGTCAGTGGAGATAGACAGGGTGCTCTGGAGGCCTCCAAGGAGATATCTTGCCTAAATTCAATCACCTAAATAAGATAAAGTGGATCTTTACAAGGGTTTCAAGTCACCTGTCATCACTACTTGCCTGGGAACTTGGGTGCTCTGATAGGAGCCAAAAATACAGCTGTTGGTTAGAGAGACAACCCAGGAAAAGTGGATCCCTCCTAAGGAAAAGGTATGTATGAAAAATTGGAGAATCACTAAGATTGGAAAAGAAGCACTAAGATCATTGAGTCCAACCAATGGCAATTGCAACCAACCTTCCAGAAACATGGACAGCACCAGACCTAGCAACAATGTGTGCAGAGCATCTTCTCTCCATCATATTTTCCCATTTTGACAATCTCTCTTCTTAATCTCCTATCATTTGCCTTATTAATATGACGTGGAGCCAATTTTTTAATCAAAATGTTATGCAGCAAAAAGTCAAACACCAGACTGAACTCTAAATAGATTATAGCTTTGTTATTACCTTAATTAGCCACACTTGGAAAATCATCAAAAATTTAAATTGCATTTGTTTTATGAGATGTTTTCTGCAAAATTTTGGTGACTAGTATTAATTAATTACATAATTCCGTCTTACTTATTTAGTCTTCATTAATTTTGTATTTACCCCCTCCTCCCCCAATCAATTCAGTTATTGATGCTGCTGTGGTTTTCCCAGGAGATGTCATTTGTTTTTTATTATTGACACGTATTATTAACAAGGCTTCCAATCCTTTGGAACACTCCCTGGATTCTGGTTTTTTTTAAAACATTATTCTAGAAACTCTTGGGCTTGCAAGCTACTTTGGCCTGTATGTAAATTTTCCCATGTTTCACAGAGCCTCTCTTGTTTTGTGATTGTGTTCAGTAACTGTGTCAGGGGTGTCATTTTAGACAACTTTGATGGGAGGAATGGGAGGAATACAGAGGACAGGAGAGAGATAGCAGCTGCAGAATAAAAAAGCCCAAGTCCCAAATGAACCTGTTAATTTTGAAATGTCAGAATTAGTACAGAACAGGGAGATCAACAGGCAATTCTGACCTGACACAAACCCCACCTATTCATTAAAAGTTTGGCATTGTCACTACAGCCTCCTTCGTTACACAAATGCACCCTCTTCTACTTTCCCCCCTCCTTCTCCATTTGCATTTAGTGGTTCTCTAAAACTGTCTCCTTTAAGCAATTTCTTCTGCCTTTGATGGGTCCTAACCCCCACCAAAGACCTCAGGCATGCGATGGTTTATATCATTCCATGAGGGAATGGACACTGTGGAACATCACATTAATTAACATTTTCTCTTCATCAAGGTATTATAAATATTTGATAACATTTTTGCTTCTATTTTCAACTAGAGGGTGAGGTGTGATCAAATCAGATGGCTAAAAAAGTGATGACATAAATGGAGAAATACAAATTAAAGCAGAACAAAAGTAGAAGAGGTTCTGAGAACACGTTGAAGAGTTTAAATTGGATTCTCAGATAAGAAATCAAAAATATCTTGGAATTTTTTTCTGATGTCTGTGAACTCCTAGACATCAGGTAAGGTCCCATAAGATAGGACAAAGCAAATAAAATGGAGGTTTTTAAAAAGAAAGAGGAAGAATAGTAAGCCAAAGGCTACTGACCAGTCAACCAGAGATAATGAAACAATAACTATCTGAAAGCTCACAGAAGGAAATGAGCAGAAATGTGGTTTTGTAAAGAAAAAAAAAGTGTCAGTTACTTCTACAGCAGGCTTCAGGATAGCCAAAAGCCGTTGCTAAATATTAGACTCTAGGATGTCTGCTAATATTGTTTAATGCTATTTTATCACAAATAACAAACTGTAGAAAGATGTCCATGCTAATTCTAAAGTGAGATGGGTGGAAAACGGGTTAAAAAATGACTGCCTGAAAATAATTTTCATGCATTGGTTCATTTTCCAAATGGATGTGCTGTGGCAGATTTGTCAAGACTCTTTCTTTGGTGTACCACTGCCAAGTAGTTTGAATTATGATGATGATGATCAAATAGGGAGAGCCATTTTTCACTTCATCACAGCCTGAGCACATTTCAAAATAAAATAGGGTATTTTCCAAAACAGTCCAACATCACATGGAATGTGTCTATGGACATCAATCCAAAGTGTCTCTAAGTCATGTCAGCTAATCCTGCTTCTTACACCTTATGGCCTAATGTGGTTTAACATCAGTGTTGCTGAAAATTATAAAGAGATGAGACAGAAATAGACTTGAGTTGGTCAAGTGTGGTCCAAAGCTGAAATTTTAGTTCTGAGTAAACAGTGGAAGGATAAATTGCTGCTTGAAAGATCCTGTCTCGGTGCTGGGTTGTAGTGTACTCTAAACTTGGATTTCCACTTTTTGGACAAAAAAAGGTCACCTCTGCTTCATTTGTTGAAGGACCATTTCCATTTCTTATACATGAGAAACCATAAGGAGACAAGTCAGGGTTGATATAATGTGACTGTCATCTTCTGCTCCCATCCCAAAGGGGGCATAAATCATCACAGCCTCTGCACTTCCCCCAAGCTGTAGAGAACTCTGTCATTGCAGCTCTCTTCCTATCTCCCTTGCAAATACATATCTGCATGACAGCAAGTTTCAGGAATCAGTGCCCACTTCTCTCATGCCATTTATCCAAGAAACAGCCTCAAAATGCATCACACAGAGTTCACAACAAGCAGGTTCTGCTGCATGGCATGAAATGTCATACCTCAACAAGCCATGAATTCATGCCTCAGTAAATTATTTTCCTCTGATGTTCTTTGCTGAGTTTAATTATTGGGTTTTACTTCAATATTCTTTTGCCTGAGCAACTTCTTGCAGCAGAAATCTCATCTTTTGCTATCAGTGTTTTTAATTAAATTGCAATAAAAGATAAACAAAACTTGTCAAAAGCAAATCTACCCCTGTTTAAATATTTCTGTTTCTATCTCCTATGAAGTCAAGTTGCCCTGCTGGATTGGTTATGAAACCCACGAAGAACCTCTTTCATCTTTGCTGAGCTGATTTCAGTGACACACTCTCCCATGGGGAGGGATTAGGAAGCAGAATTTCAGTAAACTAATTGCACAGAGCTCTGCTATAAGCCACCCTGATTGCCCCCTGATTGTCTTTTTTGTGAATGGCTCTATCTTGCCAAAAGGAGATGAATTAATTTGACTTTGAGGAATGCCATGACGAGATCATGAAGCACTCTGCATATTAGGACCAACTTATTGAGTAAGATGTGGTACTCTGAGAATCACAGAATCATCACAGAACCACAGAATGGTTTAGGTTGGAAGGGACCTTAAACCTCATCCAGTTTTACCTTCCTGCCATGGGCTGGGACACCTTCCATTATCCCAGCTTGCTTCAAGCCTTGCACAGCCTGGCCTTGATGAGGCAACCCAGCTTCTCTGGGCAACCTGTGCCAGTGTCTCATCACCAATATCACATTCCTTCCCCTCACCAAGTGTTTATGAGGTTTGCCCCTAATCCAATACCATCTCCCCTCTGCAAACTTGTCAATTCTTCATGCTTTACCTATTTTCAATCCTCTTGGGACAGCACTGGTCCCTCTGAGGATATTCCTTGCAGAACGTACATGCAAAGACAAGGAACAAAGGGCACATGATGGTCTTTTCCAAATATATGGAAAGCAGATATAAAAGAAAAAAGAATTAGTGTGTTTTGCATGACCTTGGTGACTGGGATAACATGAAATAAACTTCAGCAAGCAGGTTTTTGCATATTGCAACAAGACCTTCTAACACAGAGAACAGGCAAGTGCTGGCCTGGAGAAGAAGCCCAGCCTCCATCACTAGAAGAATTTAGGAGTCTTATAGAGAGGAGGGCTCTGATTATAAACTGCAACAGAGTCTGCTATGACTTTCCTAATATTCCTTGTCTTGAAGTGTGGATGAAAAACTCCTCAGCTTTGGAGCAGGTCATATTTCTCCAACCTTACTCTCCTCAAGGATGAAAAAAAGTGAAAACATGGATGGTGGAGGTTTTTTCCTAAAACACAAAGAGAAAGGAAAAAATACTTTTTACATACATACATACATACATATACATATATATACATATATATACATATATATACACATATATACACATATATACATATATATGTATACATATATATATACACATACATACACACATACACACACACACACACACATATATATATATATTCTTATGTTCACCTTCAGTGGTTGGCAGAATCTGGGACACGCTTTTGCAAATATTGGATATTTTTTATCTGTATGCATTTACATAACAAAATATACAGAATAACACGGAATACCCTTGTTTGGGTTCTCTATTTTTTGTGTCTATTTTGCTGAAGAAGTGTGAATGACAAATTTCTTATTTTCTAAAGCTGTAATTAACTTCCCCTCCCCCTGCATAGTAGGTGCCAAATGACTCTCACATGGATCCAGGAATTTAATTAAAGTACAGAAACCAAGGGTTTTAAAAATAATTTTTATTAGTTAAATAAAATTATCTTAAATGTCCTAGATGCATAAGCAGGGTTGGAGAGCTTTTAACGACATGATTTGCATCTGTGATGAAGCTAAACTATAATATGTACAAATAAATTGAACAGATAGTTTCAGAACTCCATAAGATTTTATCACAGCATTACCATAGCAAATGTCATCCTTCCAGACAGAAATCAAGAATTTTCCCACCTTTTTGATTCCTAAATTCCAACTTCCTGCTACTTGCTCAGTGCTTTTCACAGTTTAAATGATTTCACATTTTTATGACTTTGGTAAGAACCCTAAACTTCTTGAAATTAGTTTAAATTATTTATATAAATGGAAGTAATATCTCAGTCCCAGCTTATTCTAAGTAGGTGTCAGAATTTAAGATAAAATATTAAGGACAGTTAATATTGACATAAAAATATAATTGAAAAGCCTGTCATTTCATCTGGTAATATTAACTTCCATTATTTTATCACCTATTCATTTTTCTCTGATTTTGGTTTGCAGTGTGTATTTTGTATTGCAATATTGAAATAATATGCAATAGGAAGTAATGAAATTCATTTATGGCATGGGCTACAGCTCACATATCTTTGGCTGTTGAAAATATGTGCCTAGTCTAATCAGTTTAGGTAGGTCCTTTAATAATCATCAAAAAGACATCTTCACTGGGGGGGTTCATCTTAGACTTTTCACTCCTTTTAGATGGGGATGAAACAGCCTTTGGACACGACTGCCTCCAGGTACCACTGATGGCTCCTTGATGGTTTGTTTAGATCAGATCCCTGACCTTCAGATCAGAGAATCACAGAATGGTTTGGGTTGGAAAGGACCTTAGGGCTCATCTCACTCCACTCCTGCCCTGGGCAGGGATACCTTCCACCATCCCAGGTTGCTCCAAGCCCCATCCAACCTGGCCTTGGACACTTCCAGGGATGGGCCAGCCACAGCTTCTCTGGGAAACTTGTGTGAGGGCCTCGCCATTCTCTACAGTAAACGGTGTTTTCTAAAGTTTAATCTAAATCTGCCCTCTTAGTTTAAAACTGCTCCCTCTTGTCCTGTCACTGCCTGCCCATGTAAAGGTGGTTGAATCAGGTGAGATGACCTCACCCTTAGAGACTGTAAGTGTCACTTGTGCTCTCAGGTGCCATCATTCATCCAGGTTGTTCACCAAAGACATCTCTCCCTGCAACTGGGAAGAAAAACCCAGTCAGAAAGGACATGGAAGGGTCTCTGTGGGCAGAAATTGTGGAATGTGTCAGTAAATCTGTTCCCTTTCTGTATCAGTGTTAATCAACAAGGCTCTGTGGACAGATGCAACTGAGTCACAGCAAGCAAAAAGAACTGCATCCATCTGCCATGAGATAATCCTGAAACAGCCTTATCCTGACACTGTGGCCTTTCCCTTGGTGCCCAGATCCATCTTTGCCCCGGAATTGCTGTTTTCAAATGCTGATCCTTCAGTCATTCTTAGGCAATACGTGTGCTAAACTCCAGAGTGCTGTCCATGGAATATCAGGGCTCATGTCCAGACCACTCCTCTGTGGAAGCATTTTCTCTTGGATGTTTTTCTTTCAGCCATAGAGAAGGAGAGTAAAAGAATCTAAATGCAGTGCAATTGCCCCAAGAGAAGGTGGAGCAATCTTAGGGAAACCAGTCAAGGAAGAGAAAGGGCCCAGAGTGAAGTCTGAAGGTTAATATTGTGCCCTTGCCATTCTCTGCACAGGAAAGCTGCCGAGTTCCTTTAGTCAAGCTGCTATTTTTTTTTTTTTTTTTCTGGAGGCCTTTTGCCTTTACTTAGATGGTGAATGGAAAGCTGAACACAAAATAAATAATGTTTGTGAGATCAAATGTCACCACAGCATTCTTCTCACATGATGGTTTTTACTTCAGTGTATTTTCCATTGGAAACACCCTTTTCACCCCATTTCAGATACTCCTGCTGCTTCCCTTTACATCCACTCTCCAGACCCACGCTGGCATGGCCCCTTCCTGACATCCTGCCCACTGCAGCAGCTCTGAGTTTTGTTTTATGCAGCAGCAAATAAAAGTACAACCAGCTCCTCTTCTACTTCCTTTTTTTCATTCAGCAACAGACTGTGCCATCTTTTGGGGCACAGATATTTTTTTACAAGTGCCATACTTATTGTTTAATACTAATAAAAAAATAATAGTAACGTAGTGATTATTTAATAGTGAAACACCAATATAAAATATGAAATGTAGATAATTATAAATTAATAAATACCATCACCACCAGTAAAAACAACAACAACAAAAAAGAGTAAGGAGTGGAAAATGCTTATCTGAGAGAATATATGTCAAAAAAGTTCTTCACTATGAGTGTAGTGAAGCACTGGCACAGGTTGTCCAGAGTTCTGGATACTCCTTCCTTGGAAGTGTTCGAGGGCAGGTTGAATGTGCTTGGAGCAACCTGCGGTAGTGGAAGGTGTCCCTTGCCCATGGCAGGGGATTTGGAACTTTAGGATTGCTTCCAACCCAAACCATTCTGTGATTTCTGTGATTCTCTGACGAAATATGACATTTACTCAACCTACATCTATTTGCAATATGGACATAAATGGAGATGAGATACCAGTTATCCACTTCTAGAAACTCAGGGTGATCCTACCCACATAAAAGTGTCCTATTTGCCTCTGCCCACAGCCCTCTTCTACCCCCTCTAAAGACCATTTTGTGCTCATCTCTGCCAAGCTGATTCAGACACCAGCAGAGTGACACAGGGACAAATATTTTCTCCTTGTTTCCCCTGCACTTGCCCGCCTTCACTGGAATGAAGATTCACAGGACTAAAAGGTTTAACAGCAGCAAGAACTACAAGACTACAGGAACTACAAGACTACAAGAACTACAAGACTAGAACTCAAACATCTCCTGGAAGAGGTGGAGGGATTCCTGTCTGACTGAAGCTTGTGTGTGAGTGAACCAAAGCAAGGCAGCTGCTCAAAAAAAGAATGTTGAAGTGAACTAATGCCTTACTGGAGCCTTCAGGCTGAACGAGCTTGTAATTGGCCTTCAGGGCACCTCATTCCTTACTTTTCTTTTTTCATTTACCATAATGGAAATAAAGGAATCGAAACAGGAGGGTCTGACAGGATAATAGGCTTGTGATGTTCTGAAAATAAACACCTACCTCCGTTTGACATTTATTATCCATAAACTGCTTGGCTTCTTTTTGGCAGTTTTATTGTGCCAGGAGACCATTATCCTGTCACAGCACTGTATTGCACTGACATTATCCTTTAGGCAAATTTTGGTACTGAATTTACAGTTCTGTGGGTATTCCCTCACACCTCTGAAGGCTCCAAGCAAAGTAGGGGAGATCTTGGAACACACAGGTGAGGGAGCTGCATCGAGGTTCATGGGTGGATCAGAGTGGGTAAAGAACAGGGAAAAGTCCTGGCAGCTGGATAGACAGGGGACCTATTTCCTTCTTTGCTCTGCAGCAGATCTTCCTACATGCATGAAGGGCATGGAGCAAGGTGTCACTGCAGAATCACAGTCTCTGTCTCTCCATGGATGCTAATAATACATCTGCTGTGGCTGGGAACAAATAAGAGAGCAACCTGGTGGTATCAGGTGTCCTACAGGGAATTATCACCCTAACCACATGCCCAGTAATGAAATTTTAAAATAGAACGTAAACAAAACAAGTTGTTAATTTGCTTCAATTTACTTCTGCATGAAGATACAAGATTCTGAGGTTGGCCAGATATGGTTCCTGATGAAAACAACCCAGTGCAACAGGAAAATTATGCTCATTCTTGCCATTATGTTTTGTAGTGTTTCCAATACAAAAAAAAAAAATTAAAACTCTTTAGCAAGCATTTATTAAATTGTGGATCTAGCAAAAAGTCACTATGTCTAGTTTGCTAATGCCTCACAAAATATGTGCTTCCTGAAAGAAACTACAGAGACATTTTCAGAATCTCGAGGGTGTATTGTTTCAGAAGAACTGATAATTTCTCTATCCAGAGACCCCCTGAAGACCATCTCTCTCGTTACCCTGACTGATGATTTCTCATGTGGTAATCAACACGATTCCATGAAAAGCAGAGGCTACAGCCTTTTGTAGCCAATTAATAAAACTCACAGACTCAGTTCCCAGGATAGAAAGATGATAAATTTTCCAGTGCTGAGATTCTGTAGCAGCATTTTGACCATCTAGTTCAATTTCATTTATAAAATGCAGGGTAGCGCCTATACAGAAATTCCTGCCTCCTTCATCATCTGACATCAACCTTTGCAAAGCTGCTCCTTCCCCAGTTTGACCACTTTCATTTATGTTTTGCCTTTAACCTAAGTCTCCTGCTTCTGTTACTCCTCATGGAGCCTTCCTGTGAGCATTCACCCAAAGATAAGCTCTACCATCAGGATTTTGATGTTCATTAGAAGCAGAGGCAATATTTTTAGTTTTAACAAGAAGACTTCACTTCCCACTGAAGGATGAATTTCTAGTGTAAGATGTGCAGCCCTGGTAAGGAGGCTCTGGATATTAATTTGGCAGATTTACAGTCTCTTCTCTTTCCTGCTGCTTCCTGCTTGCAGAGATGTCTATCTTGCCATCTTGCCTCCATAATTTCTACTTTCCAGTACCTCAGGGTACTTCACAACTTCCAAATTGCTTAACTGTACCTTCAGAAGGAGAAAGCAGTCTTTGGCACTAAGGGCATTGTGGTCCCTCCTGACTCTGGCAGATGTGCACAGCTCCTGATGGATATCAGACAACACCTACATAGAGCCACCAAAAGAGACATAAACATCTCTCCAGTTTTCCAATGGCAAGGTAAGCATTATCTAATTTACATTTTTTCCTTATGTCCAATTCTAAATGCATAGTTTTTCTACACTACATCCCTGTCATTTTCTAGTTTGTGAATGCTAGACTACTGGAATTGCCTTTCTCACATTAGCCTTTACTTATAAAAACTCTTTTTTTCCATGCTGTAGTGTCCTATTTTTAATAGCTTTCCTATTTTTAAAACAGCATTGACTCTATTTTCAACCACCTTCCCTTCTGAAGCACACTAACGATTCATGACTAAGTAGGAGTCAGATGTCAAAAAAAAAAACCTCTCATACCAAGAGGGGTAAATGCTCTAAGACATATTTTTTTATGCAGAAGGTAAAATGTTACATGGTGATGGTGCTGCTCAAGGCTGGTATAAACATTCATGTGTATTTCCCCCCCAGAAGTTTCAAGCACCTTATTGATCCCAAAGTTTCATTGCCCGAAGTTTTCTGACCTTTTTTTCCCTAGCCAGAAATTTTTCCCTGGGCCATTATCCCATCACCATCCTCTGTCTGCCAAGAAGGTACTGGAGTCAAGCAGATGTCTGTAATGATTAGGGATCAATTTGATTGACACACCAACCTGCCACAAACATTTGCAAAAGCCCTCCTGTTACAAGATTCTTTTACTTGAAAGAGAATTCAGAGGTCTAAGTTCAATTATTTTTCATTTTCTGGGCTCCCTCTGTGTGCAGTGAGGAGCACAGTCCATCTTGTCTGGCCAGAGAAGAGCCCTGAGTTAGAAGAACAAATGTTGGGTAAGTCTAGTTTGTTCTTTACAATAAACCTTGGCTGACTTGATATTCAGTATCTTTCAGGATAAGACTTTTTTCTTCAGTGGGCTGCTGAACATTGTGACATCTCCCATCATTTAATTGATTGTTCCTTGTCCAAATTAGTTCATCTTCCATCAGTTGAAATCATCCAAGATCAGAGAATTTACAACAAGTACCTTTGTCTCATTGGAACAAGTTGGAGTTTTGCCAGGGATTTCAATGAAGTCAGGATTTCACTCCTAAAATTTTTTACTACTTTTTAATATGCTAAGGTTTTTCTTTTCCTCTTTTCTGGTAAAGATCTCTCTTTAAAGGAGGTTTCTGAAAAATTCACTGTTTCTTTTTTCACTCAGACCTGCCAAAGAAGGTTTGGCAAGAATCCAATATTGGAACACATTCTCTTTTCTTCCTCCCTAACTTTTCAGTAATATTAAAGAGTATGTGCATTAAAAAAAAAAAAAAAAGCCTAATACATAATACAAGATCTATCTGGTGGAGGAGGGTATGGAAGAAAGCAATTTAGCTTTTGGTCACCAGTCTCTGTCTTATTTTAAGTTTTTTGGAATGATTGCATTAGCACCAAGTTTCACAGATTAGTACATGCCAGAAAAATCAGATGTAAAATTTTGTGGGTATTTTAGCCAAAAATGTAAACATGACATGTTCTCCTAACTTGGTGCCAAGCATAACTGTAACAAATCCCATGAGTTTGTCTGGTGACAGCAGGTGGAGAGCTGAAAGATGTAAGACAGAAAGAAAACTGAGGAAAGGGAATATGACTGCTTGATATAAGTATTGGAGAATGGCTCAAAGAGTGTATCATCTTTATATCATCTAAAAAAATTACCTTATTAAGCTACCACTAAAACAAAAGGGAACTAAAGCAAGAAGTGAATAGCTGTGGGGTTCTTTTTTGGGGGGAGGGGGTTGCTTGTATGGGTTATTTTAATAACTCAGCAGCAACATGTGTTGATATTCTTGGAGGCCACAGCTACTCTTCTTAGATTCTGTGTGATTGGGTGGCAGGAAGAATGAACAGCTGGACCTGAAAGCTATTCAGAAATCAAAAGAATGATAGATTTCCTTTGGAATACGTGGCCTTGTTAAAAACAGCATATGATAAAATTTAATTAATCTTAATGCAGACTGTCCGAGGAATCCAGCCTGTGAAGAAAAGAATTCTTTATTGTAAACAGCAGGGCTTCAAAACCTCTGAGGAAAACACAAGTTTCCTCTATAGGAGAAAACTTCATCCAAAGTTTATCAGCTTTATAGAGTCTACACTTATCTCTATAGAAGAAAGAAAAAACCTGTGGAATCTGTAAATTCTGCAGCAGCAACTGATGACAGAGATGGCTGAGCATAAACTCTTTGCACTCCTCTCAGATCAAAGCTGATATGAGTTTGTAAAGTGCATTAATTTAGAGTTTCAATCTCATTGAAAAATCTCTCTGAAATCTCAAGAAAAGCATAGTTACACATGTTTATTCTTCACATTTTGGATGCTAACGGAAAACTGCATTCCAAGGTTTGATTTTAATGATCAGAATTGATACCATTACTGGTTCACAAAGCAGGCTCACGAGAGAAACCCTTGTCAGGGTTACAGGGTACGTGGATCATGGCCACAGGTTATTGCAGGAAGAAGCAAGAAATGTTGGGAAGCTGGAGATCTATTGCAGGCATTCACTGAGTGTGGGGGATATTTTCTCCTTTCTCCTGTGGAAGACATACTCTTTGCCAGAATTTGTACATAATATTTGTGGAGTCTGCAACACAATAGCAAATGTAATGTTCAGTCCTGAGAGAATCACTGAGATTTGCACAATTAGAAACAATTTTCAAAAATGTTTCCATTCTAAACCAGAATGAAAATTTTAAGAATTATATCAAATGACTCATAACTTTTTCAGTTTGGAATTGTCATTTTCTAGAGAAATGTTAAAACGAAATTATTTTCTCTTCTTTTTTTTCTTTCTTTTTTTAAATTTAACTTTTCTGAACCGCAAATTTCATTTCCTTTTCCATAGCAATAAACCATGTACACCTCTGTCTTCACAGTTTTTAAAATTTTATTTCAATGTTATTAACAATACCTTCTTCTGGCAGGCAGAAAGCCTAGAAAGAGAAAGCTGAAATCCTGTGTCAGTGCATTATGCAAGAAAATTTCATCCAGTAGAGACTCAATTCCCATATATAGACATCCTAATATGTTTTCATGATGAAATATTAAGGAATAATGGTAATATATGTATGCTAATGCATTCAAATAAAGTTCATATTAAATCTTGTTTTAATGAGGGATAAGCAAGGGCACAGCTTCTGAGCATTTTGAGTCCATCTAATGTGCTAATCCTGATGTGCTGTGCCTGCATAAGGAACCAAGGATCTGATCTATTCACAAATTCATGAAATTTTCTGAGTTGGAAGCGACTCACAAGGATCATCGTGTCCAACTCTTAAGTAAATTGCCCATCTGGGGATTAAAGCCACAGCCTTGGTGTTTTTAGCACCAGGCAGGGACCAGCTGAGCCAATCTCAGGGTCTGTGTGCACACCTGAGCTCCTCCAGTGCCCAAATCCAAGCTGGGAAGTTATGGGTGAAAAGCCAGCTCTGATGCTGCACAGGGAAAAGGGATTTCATAATTCAAAGTCCTTGTCATGCTGCCATTATTAATAGCTTCCAGCCATTGCCGACTGGGGGTTGAGTGAACTCATACCAGGCTGCAAAAGGCCATGAAATCAGCAGATTAAAAGCGGATTAATCAGGTGTATCTCCAATCCAATGTATTTAAAGTAAAGCTCCTAACAACTCTGGTGATATTTGGATTAATCCCTAAAGAGTGTATCACTTTTCTAACAATGGTTACTGATAATATTTCAGATGCAACTTAGAACCTAATATTTGGAATATCATGGAGTATTTAAGGTAGATGAGCCCTGACATATTAAGATGTGAGTTCTGCTCTGATACAAAAAGTCTCGATAAGCCTGACAAATCCAGACATCATCATTTAATTGTCCTCTGCCTGCTTTCCCCTGAAGCACAGATCTCTTTGGGGATGGTGATTTCAACAGTGCTTCGTGCTTCAAAAACTTTCCTGAAACCCAAACTTTGCAGTCAGAACTTAATCCAAAGGCAAACAAAGTCATCAGGAAAGGTTGGATTGTGTCCTCTGGACGGAGCAAAGGAGCCAGATAATATGTTGCTTTAATTTTTTTTTTTTGTTTTCTTTTTTTCAGCTCCTTTAGAGAGTAATTAGGTTTTGAGGCAGAAATTTTACTTGGGAAAAAAAAAAAAAGAAACTGAAAATATTTTCAATAGCAAATTTACAAACCTGGAAGCATAAAAATTCACTTAAGACATTCTTCTAAGAGACAGTGTGGAGGATCCATCTCCCTGGACTGTATCTACCTAAGGGATATAACAAGTCCATTCTGTGTAACAGTGGCATAACTCCAGTCCAAGACTAAAAAGTCTGGAGTCAGGATCAGTTTTGCAAAGACAAAGCTGTACCAAGAAGCCATTTCCTTATTAAGAGTGATCAGCATCATGTACCATTACAGATAAAAAACCCCAAAGAATGTTATCCTAACATTGATTTGTTTGATCAGAAAACTCAAATGAGGGGACAGCAACTAATAAACAATCACTTTCTGTGAAATTATGAAACAGGAATTGAGATCAAGGTTGTGTTTGAGAAACAACCACCCTGGAAGAAACACAAACTTTGTGAATGTCAACATTTGAAAGCAAAAATGAGTAAGACTTGAGTGCTATGATCCAGAAATACACAGAATATTTTCTGAAACTCCCAAGAGGTGTGAGCTTGCCAAACTTGCTTTATTTATTATTCCCCATGAGAAGAGAGAAACAACCTCCTTTTACCAAAATCCCTCCAAACGCCATTAAATGGTCCCATCCCATGTTTCCCCCACCAGGCCCCTTGAAATCTCCTCTCAGGTCCTTTAACTCACTCCAGGTCTTTGGAACCTCATAAAGTCCTCTAAAGTCCTCCAAGTCCTCAGTATCAGACCTCACAGACCCTCACTGGCCACTTCCAGCCCACCCTGGGACCACCCTACCACTGCCAAGGTCAGAGTTAGAGCCAGGCATTAGTTTGAGTTGTTCTCCAAAAAGCCTCATAACCGCCTCATTCACACTTTGGTTTTGGGGGGTTTTTTTGGTTTTGTTTTGGTTTGGTTTGGTGTGGGGTTTGGTGTGGGGTTTTTTGTTGTGAATTTGGGGTTTTTTTTTCTTTTTTGTGTATTCTGAAATTGGTTTTATTCGCCCTCAAAGAAAGAAACAAAGATTGTCACTGCAGTGTGAGGACTGGAGCGTGCTGCGGGACTGAGGGACAGAGTGAGGGAGACAAGAAAAGGACAGAGAGGACATCTGGGGACAAGACTGGTTCAGTAACCTTAAAGACAAGTCAGGAATATTGCAGGGAATATACAAAAAATATGAACCTACTTACAGGGAATTAATTATTGAAAAATGCAAAGGAATAACAGTACGAATGAATTCTCCAGTGAAATTAATTATACAATGAGGCAGTTATTACAGCAAAAATATCAGCAACCAAGAAAGGTTAGGAATCTAAGAAAAGGCAGCTTGCAAACAAAGTATTTTCAGGACATGATGGACTTCATGGCCTTGACATGAAAGTGTTAGTTTGGTTTTTCTCCCCTTTCATTACCTTCAGATCATTTCATAAGGATTTGTTCAGCCTGGAGAGGAGAAGGTTCCAGAGAAGCTTTATCATGGCCTTTTTGACTTTCAGGGGGCTTAGAAGAAAGATTTTATCAGGGTCTGTTGCAATAGAACAAAGGGTAGTGGTTTCAAACTGAAAGATATTTGATTTAGCTTAGGCATAAAATAGAATTTTTAGACAATGAGGGTGGTAAAACACTTGAACAGGTGCCCAGAGAGTTGGTGAGTGTCCCATCCCTGGAAATATTCCAGGGGGTCTCTGAGTGCTATCCAAACTGGTCCTGTTGCAGATGACCCTGCTCATTACAGGAGGGTTGAGCTGGATGGCCTTTAAGGGTCCCTTCCAACACAAACAAGTCTGTAATTCTGTGATGAGACCAGGAGATGTGAGACCATATTTTTTTTATCAGGGTAGAGAGTGAATATTTCAGTTTGAAAAGAAACAGTTTCAAGTAAATGTCAATATTTGTAGTCAGAAGCTGTTCTGCTCACAGTATGATAACTTTCAAACTGCTCTGGAGCCTTTGTGGAACGAGTCTACAAATCACTGAAAAATTACACCCAGTTCTTCTAGAGCACAAATGTGTGATGCTGAGAAGGCAATGAATCATTCGTAAAAGGGGTCAGGAACAATTAAGGTCAGGCTGGACAGGGCACTGAGCAACCCAAGGCAGCTGAAGATGTCCCTGGTCATGACTTGAAGGCCTTTAAAGGTCCCTTCCACCCAAACCTCTGTGTGATTCAGCAAACAGGGAAATGGTGCACAGAGGGCTTCTGGCTGCACAGTGTGGGGACAGCTACAGCCCCAAAACCATCATTGGGAAAGATGCAGCTGAAAATGTCTTCTGGTCACTGAAATATTTTGCCATGTCACTTTTTGTAAGCAGAAGAGGGAAGAAGACCTATCCAGTGCCAGTGATCCAACTCCCTTGTCCTGAACCTCTCCCAGTGTGTCCAGATTCAGCTGTTTCAGGGCTCCAAGACTCCCTCTGGATCCCATGCAGAAACATCTCCTGTCAAACAACCTACCTATCACCTGGAAGTACCTACTGCCTTGAACATGTGTAAACTTAAATTTGTTCTGCAGTATCTGTGCAATCCCTAATGATATCAACAGAGTAGAGCTTGGATCAGGAGACTGGGATAATTGGAAATGGAATGTGGCTGATTACCTTTGCCATTTCTATCCAGTGTGAAAGAATAATGAAAAAAAAAATCCAAAACACCTCTGAATTTGTCTTCACTGCAGGGTATTTTTTCAAATTTTATTTGAGATTTATTCTTCTGACTTAAGGAAAGAAAAAAATGCCTAGTGGAAGTATGCAGCTGGCACATGGATATAGGCTGAGACACTGCAACCGCTTCCCTGAAAAAAATCAGTAGCCCCGTGAAGAAAATCATCAATATTTAATCCCTTGCCTTCCACCTGATACATAGCCTTAATTGGGAAGCAACATTCAAGCTTTTGAATGTGACCTTGTATGTTGATTAGGTTACTCCCCCAGCAGTTGGATCTCATCATTTATCCCAGCCCTTTACAGAGAACACTCTGCATAATGTGGAACATCCAGGTGTTTAAGGGAATGCAGCTGCCTGAGGGATCACTGGGAAAAATATAGATATTGCAATCCTGCTCCTTGTGGATTAGCAGTCAGAGAATCTCAAATAGGATATTTCCTGTGTTATCCAGAGAGAAAATCATAACCAAAATGCAATCCCTGGGGAAGGGAACTGCTGCACGCTGCAGTGCAGGCCATATACCTTGTGAAGATTACACCCACACCCACAGGGTTGTCCCTTCAGGAATGGAGCACACAGGAAGTGTGTAGGTAAGTTGATAAAAAAGCTGGTGAAGGCATTATTTGCATTTCATTAGATACACAGCAAGACCTGATTTAGCACTTACCTATGCGTGAAAGAGCATAAGGCATGATTTTTATTTATATGCTCATAGCTTGTACTCTTTCTTGCACAGATAAAATCATACATGTAATACAGCTATATTATACATCTAGAATTATATATTATAGTGCATTTAATTGAGATGTAATGTTAAATTTATATAATTCTAACTACATTACAGCTATAATTATATATATAATCTGGGCACTGAGGCACAGGAGGGCCTGCCACCTTGATTGTTGGTGTTTGTGTGGATCCCCCTCACTTCATGGAGGAGGAGCTTTGGAAGGTTTTGTATGCAGCACAGTGGCCATGATAAGCACTAGGGAGTGTTACTCCTGATTTAAACTCAGGGGTGTGATAAACTGTGTAATGAAATCTCAGCTCTGCATGTGGAATGTGATCTCTCAGCTAAAATAACTTGGAACAGATCACTTTGGATGTAAGGGAAATTAAAGTGAGTCTGTTGATGGGTCAGTCCTTTTTTAGCATCTCCTCTTTGAGAATTGTAGCCAGGCACATTCCATGTGTGAACTGAAGCTAGAGCTCAAAAAACTTATAGTCAGGATGATTTTGTCCATAGGTAAGGAGGTGAAATCTACTTTTATGAGGGATTCATCTTCTAAAACCTCAAAAGTCAAAATCTTAGGATGATGTAAGCTCTGAATGGATGCAAACATCCTCTCAGTGGCCAGCTGAGAACAGCTCAGCATCCAGGGTGGCACTGCCTTGCATTCAGGGTGGCTGCAGTTCAGGCAGCCACAAGGAATTGCTCTCAGGCATCAGTCACAACAAACTGCTCAGGTAAGACTGGTTTAAAACACTGCTTCTGTTCTCCTAACTACCTGAGTTAATATTAAAAATAGCTTGGAGTAGGGTAGAACTTGGGCCAAGCTCCAACACAATATCCATGGCTGACAACCCATGATAATTGTTCCAGTGTTTGACAACTCAGAAATAAATTGGCAAAAAGTACTGGAAAATTATTATGTAAGTTCCACCCACTCCCATGATTCTCACTTCAATCAATGCCACTAATTAAGCCAATTTAAACCTGAGCAATAAGGCTAGATTCAGATGTAGGAGTGTTGCACAGGATGTTGGGAATGTGAAAGGTAACCAAATAAAAGGACTTTCCTCCCCTCATAAGGCTGGAATCCTACACCATGCTAGCCAGTGCACTTTGGAAATATGTCAAAGGAAATCTTATTCCTTTGAATGTATCCATGTTCCTATGAAGTGTGTCCTGAAATCACTCTGGGGTCTGGGGGATGTGCCACCTCTCTCTTATACTGGCTACAAAGCAGCAACAGGCAAGCTGAAAATAAAGAAAAAAAAAGCTGTGGATAGTTTGCTATCCTGAGTAAGAATATTCATCTCTGGATTGAGTTTCACTGCCTTCCTGGAGCTTGGGTTTGGTTCAGCTGCCAATTCCTGTCACCTCTTGCTGGGCTCATCCTGGCAATTGGCTCATCCTCGAATTCTGCACATGTAGATTCAGAAACAAACTCCTTAAGGTTGATTTTTCACCTTTTGAGCCTGTCAGAACTGGGTTGTGAGGTGATTCTGATTTCTTTTTAACCTCAGTCTGATTTCTGAGGGACTATCTGCAAGTACATGGAAACAACAAGAGCTAAATACTGAAATATTATGTTGGGGTTGGGACATTTGGGGATGTTTCTAAAACACAACCTCAGACTATTCAGACTGATCTGCACCAACCCTTAGGAGCTATTTCTGCAGCTCCTGTGACAGGGTCATGTGCTTTCAGTGCTGATGAACAACCCCCTTCAATCCATTTTCTGTGTCAGCAGACAGATTTACATTGAGCAAAAATCCTGAGCTCCATTTCTTTGTTATTTCCCTCTTTTTCATTTTGGGACAGGAATCATTTACACAAACTTTATAAGTCCAACTTTATAATGTTATGACATTTCTTTAGCCTGGCCAATTGGATGAAATAATCTTCAAGGCATATTCAGAGATCATTTAATTCTCTGTGTCTTAAGCTGAGCTGGTTGACTTTCAGGGAATATCCCTCTCCTCTCTGTCTGTCTGCCTGTCTGTCTGTCAGTGCCTGCTAACACAGACATCTCCAATGGTGTTTCAATCTCAATTCACAGCTGCTGCAGGTATCCTACAGGAAGGTGTGTATGTGACCTAGGGACTCATCACAACTCACGCATCAGACTTTAATCCTTTAGAGATGCACCAGAACATCTGAAATGCCCACCTGGCTCTGGCAGAGGTGACAGGGATCCTGTGGGACACTTGTGCCTTCCTGCAGCTCCCTCCAGGAGGTCTCCAAAAGCCCCCAGCCAGTTGTACCTGTCTGAATGGGGCTGGCACAGGACCCCAGTAACTGAGCCCCAGGGAATCTGCGGGGTTTACACTGACACAGCTCTGTTTTGCTGACAGCTGAACCACAGCTAATACAGCTGGCCACTAGGTTGCAGCTGAAGCTAAAATCACAGAAAAAATTGTGTTTGCTGGAACAACCTGTGCAGATCCTCACTGGTAGCAAGCCAGCCTTTAAACTGTGCACTTGGAATTCAGTAAGTAAAGATAAATATTGCACTGACAGACACCATTACTTTACTTATTCATTTATGTAAAATTCATGTAAACATGTCTAAGTAGCACAGTATTCTGTGCCAACCATTATTAGAAGGCATTAGCTTCATTTTGTAGAGTAACCAAGCTGGAATAAAGTAAATTATCAATTCAGTAAAAATGAGAGGTAAACACTGATCCCATTTAAATGTGTGCCTTGGAGTCTTATAAAGAAGGATAGCTCCAAATGTTTTCAGATTTACCTTTATTTCAGGTCATTATTTTCAATAAAGATGGGGCTGGCTCTCACAAGATTACTTAGATATTTGGCTAGAATTGAGCTAGCTGTTTCTATGTATTTTTCTAAAGCCATTCACTTTTAGAAATGGTTTGAATAATTGCATTTAAAGGTAATAGCCATATTTTTTAAGTTGTACTGAAGTTTCTACAGCTACTGCACATATATAAAAGAAAAAGTGATTCCTTCACAACTCTTTAAGCAGGTAATTTCTAATAGAAAAGTTAAAAAGGCAGTTATAAAGAAATTGAGGATGTTACAGGGAGTAGTTTGCAGAACCCACTTAATCCGAATGTTATTGAGTTTTTATAGACATTGCAAAAGAGATGAGAAAAGGAAATGGGAAAAACTGTGTTTATTGAGGCTTGAGACATCAGGTGATAGGAGCCTGGATACAATTTAACTCCTTACATGGATTAGAGTTCTTGCAGCTTTTTGTCAGGAAGTGTCAGTGAGATTTAGAAACAGCTTGATGCAGTGAAGAGAAATCCATCCATGTAAATATCAAGCCCAAAT
The DNA here is from genome assembly GCA_013398615.1 of Brachypodius melanocephalos. NCBI lineage: Eukaryota > Metazoa > Chordata > Aves > Passeriformes > Pycnonotidae > Brachypodius > Brachypodius melanocephalos. The sequence goes on along the minus strand of VZSR01003806.1, from coordinate 16,633,936 downwards.
GATAAGCTTGATTGATGACTATGATAGTGTTATTTTTCACAACGACTGAACTGGAGAGAAGAATGCAAGTTCAGGGAAGGGGCGGAGATTAGGAATGTTGTTTTAGAAATGTCAAGTTTGAACGGAGACATAAGTCAGACAAGAGATGTATTGACTTCTTAATTGGGCATGGGAGATGGATTATGGCTCATTTATAGAGGAGAGTTTCATTTTTCTTTGCTTTGCATGAATGGAATTCCTTCTCTCCTAAATGTCACAAACTCCTAAAGTTGTCTCTGATTTTCAGACTTGCACAAAAACCCCTGCAAATCATCACAAGAAAAGGAAGACACATGACTCAACTGTGAATTGTCAAGAATGGCTCTAAGGGGATTTTCCTTCTTTTTTGGAAACTTAATTACTTTGAAAATTAGGCCCCTCAAAACTACTGCCCTCCTTTAGAGATTTAGACAGTGATATTCTTCCCATGTGACAGATTTTTGTAGAGCTAGTAATAGGTACTAAATAATAGATGGGAATTCTTCAGTCATAGGTTGGATTTCCTATGGCAGATTTCATGTGAAAAATCTCTGGACTCTGCTGGGAAACAGGAGACAAATACATGCACTAAAGGCCAAACTTCTGGGGAGAAAAATCTGCAGTTCTGGTCTTTGATTTAGATTTATCCGTCACAGAACTTCTTTGCTTCCACACACATGGACAGAGTGAAAGAGCAAACAGTCCTTAGTGTTGATTTTAGGGGTCAAAACCAGCCATTGGGTGTACCGTTTTATTTAAATGCCTGGTTTTAGGGAGTGCAAGAAAAATCCTCCTGCCAGCCCTCTCAGAAAACTGCCATCTGCTGCAAGACCTCAAATCATTCCTATAAGTTCCAGCATCTACCAAAAAATAGATGAAGATCAGGAAAAAAAAGAAAAATGTGCTTCTGGCTAAGGTTGTTATATAAAAGGAAAGAATATGAAGAGATCTCAGTAGTCAGCAAAGGAAGAAAGAAGGTAAACACTCACTTAGAATATTTTATTCATTTACCCCTATCACTTGCTGTGAATTCTGACAAAATACAGTGCCCATCTTTCCTCTCTATCTAATCAGAGAAGAGACACTCTATTTTTCATGTAATGTAATAGAACACAGTGTAACCACCAGACAATAAAAGAAGATACTGTAATGGCTACACTTTTAAGAGCACACTTTTTGTTGTTGTCAGACACGCCTCGTATGGGAACAAATTAAATAGAGCTGAAGGTAATACATAATTCTGAAGAATCACCCAGCAGGCAGCAGAAAAAGGACACTGGCTTTGGAAAATGTTGGCTGTACCAGCCTAACAGCTCCAATCCACTCTAATTCAACATAAAGGTTTAATCAAGATACTTCTCTAGATTAATCCCCAGGATTTTTCTTCTGAGCTTTCCTAAATGTGATATTTAACAGTGAAATAAAGTTGCCATTTCCAAATAATTTATGTATCAGCATTACCAGTATAAGCAATTGGACAGTTAACATGTAAGAAATGTGGCCAACTCCTCCATGAAAATTGTGGGTATAGGGATAAAAACATAGAAAACATGGACTGCAAGGACTATCATGATATTGCATTTCAGGCACATGAAGTAGGAATTTCTCCATCAGATGAAATATGTCTGATTTTCAGAATAGTTGATCACTCAGAAATCTGACTGAAGGTGCTGACAACCCAACCCAACCCAACCCTAACCCTAAGCCCTAAACCCTAACCCTAACCCCCTAAACCCCTAACCCACCCCACCCCAACCCTAACCCTAACCCCTAAACCTTAACCCCCTAACCCTAACCCCTCATCTACCAGTGGCCATCACTTAGCAGGCAACCATCTATTTCAAGTCAGACAGAATTTTCTGGAAATGTAGGACAAATCTGGAAATTGCTCTTGATGGGTGGATGAATCTCTAAGGAAAAACAGAAATTAATTATTGTACAAAATAAGTGGTTTTCTAATCAACCTGTTCTTAGAGTGGACAGGGTTAAAGTAACCAGAGTCTTCACAAATATAATTTTTTGATCTATATAGAAACAAATGACATGTTCCTTTAAGTTAGGACCAAGTAATCAAGAAATAATAAATGGCAATATTTTGGTCTTGGGGACTATGTTTGTGTCCTCCAAGGGGCCAGCACAGAAGTTTTCATTTCCTGTCCTGCTTCCATACCTTCAGGTCAGTCCACAGCCTTTCCTAGCAAGGACAGAGATATGGGGGGATTCAGCTGACCAAATGTGAAGGTGGCATTCAGCTCGAGCTGAAGACAAACACATCCAACAGTTTACATGTAGGGGCTCAGTGTGTCGGGGCATCAGATCATTTCTCAGTACAGAAGTGTCTGGTGGCATAAGAGATGCAATAGAACACCTAAAACACTGACACAGTTCTCAGATTCATTTTAGGGTATTTTTTCTGCCCAGAAGGTTTTCCTAACTTCATCAGATGGCTCTTCCTGCTGATATGTGAAATACCAACTTGCAGAGCACTCAGCACAGCAGATAAGGGAGGGAGGATGGATTCTGCACTTAATGGTTCATCTTTCTAGACTGCCATGTCAGCATTCTGTAGAAGTAAGGCTTCAATTTTTGCTTAAAATATGGATCCAGTAACGCTGCCAAGACACATTTATCTCTGTCATTGAGCTTGTTGGCCACAGCAGGAGAGGACACCATTCAACAGCTACTTCTCTTCACTGGTTTTCAAACCACAGATCCCTCTATTTTAACACAGGATTGCTGTTTATTCCAGCAAATGGCAACAGTCAGACTCAGTGGTTGGACTCAGTGATCTTATGGGTCTTTCTTTACCCAAATGGTTTTATGATGAAAGCCATAATAGCAAAATTTGAAGAGAGATATTTCATGGAGTGAAATAGTTCTATGAATTTCCTGATAACCAGTTTCCTACCCACTAAGTATTAGTATCAATTTAGAGGAATTTCTTATTAATGGTCCTGCAGAAAGGCCCTGTAAAGGACTTATATCTAATACTCTCCTGGCTGTGCATCACCAAGGAAGAGAAATTACTAAGGTCTACAAGGAAGAGCAGAGGAAAAAGGTTTTGTTGTTGAGAGAGGAGTAAATGATCTTGGTCTACACAGTGTAATAAAACAAACTGCGAAAAGAGGGAGAGAGAACCCATTAGTCAGAAAATAAACCTGGGGAGCAAGAAGAGCTAATAAATACAAAGGCCCTGATAATCACAAAAAAAATGTTTTCAAATCAGAAAATGTAAATGATGGACACGATGAGCTTTTCTCTTAGGAAGTGTTTTGTTGTGGTGGCACGGGAACCTTCCAGCTCAGGCTGCATCCCCTCAGGGCTGGCAGAAGTCACTGCTTGGCCATGTGTTTTATGGAGTTCCAGTGTGGCAGATTGCATGAGGTCCCTGTAGGTCCAGGCATAAACTGTATGCAGAGTTTTCAAGGTCACACAAAAGTCGACTGCTGCTCCTGAGAGCGCAGAGGCAAAATCCATGGTGTGCTTGGGGTGTGGTGTGGTGCAAACCACAGAGCCTTGCTCAGCAAGGATGAGAGGGACTCACTGGGGAAGGGAAAATGGGATGGAAACAAGACATGGAGCCCAACAATTTGTGTTTGGGATGCAGTTTGTATTGCTGTAAGAGTTACTGGTCTTTACACTCAGTGAAGAGAAAAAGGCATTTAAGGTTTGATTCACCTGAACCAGTTTCAAGCACTAATGTTGGGATAAGAAACTAAAAACTGCAGAACTACACAATGGCAGTGAAATCTTCCTTGGGAAGTCTGGAAGGAAATTAGCTACAATGTGTTTCTTCCTGGGATGAGGAGTGGGAGGTTGTAAGATTTTACTTTATTAATATTAGGCACATGTACATAAATACGAAAGCCTAGCTGAGATTAGGGGAAGATTATATATATCTAATGAAGCAAGCAGTTTTTGAGAACATTTCAGGAAGACATGAGGTAGCTAGTAAATTTTGCTTTCACTGAGAAACAGTTAGGGATTTTTATATAGATATGGGCTTGTTTCAAGGTTGGTGGGTACAAGTAATTATATTTTATGGAGATAACAGATTAAACTTGCAACACCCATATCCAGTCAGCTGCAATGGAAGAGCTAAAAATAAATGTCCTTGAGAAGATTCAAAGTAGCATCCAGAAAAATCAGAAAAGGCCAACACTGACATTCCTGAAATAGCCAAGAAAAAATAATTGCTACGAATAAACAAACAAAAAGAAAGAATATCTTTGTACTACAGAAAGAGACTAAGTGTAAGTCCAATTTAAAAAAAAAATCCTTTGTAGGTCACCTTAGAAAGGAAAAGCTCACAGACAACAAAAATAAAATAAGAAGTTCAGCAAGAAGGAAAAAAGTTTGGGAGGAAACAAGTTTGAAAGAAAAATACTGTGAACTACAAATAAAAGCTGCCAAGTTAGAAAAAGAGCAATAATTGCTTTTATGAGCTACCAGGCTTTAATATCCAAAAGAGGGAAATAACAATGGCAGAAATTGGTAGGAAAGGACAGATTGCTTGAATATGTTTGAAGATGAAAATCTGAAGTGATAGAGAAGTTTCTGGCACATGAATTAGACAAAGAAATAAATGACATTGACAATACACTGCTGAGGATGGCACTTAGTTAGAGGTGAAAATCTTGGCAAGAAAGCATAGAATGTATTTGACTGATTACTTCTTACTTTTTCTTAAATAAACATTCTTAAATGTGATCAGAAACTAGTACTAGCTGGTGCCTGTGACAGGTCAAGCACTTAACACGCTCAAATTCATGGATTTTTCATTTTGGGATAAGTTGCAAAATTTTATTCAGGATCACAGGTCAAGGAGACTCTCTTACTTGAAGAAAAACTGTCATAGACTCATGGAATGGTTTGAGTTAGAGGAGGGGTTAAAGATCATCTCATTGCAGCCCCTGCCATGGGCAGGGACACCTTCCACTGGACCAGGTCACTCAGAGCCCCATCCAACCTGGCCTTGGACACTTCCAGGGATGGGGCAGCCACAGCTTCTCTGGGTAACCTGTGCCAGTGTCACATCACACTCTGAGTAAGTAATTTCTTTCTAATATCTAGTCTAAAACATTCCACCTGTAGTTAAATGCCATTTCCCCTTGTTCTGTCACTATCTCCCCGTGTAGAAAATTTCTCTTGCTCTTTTCCACATGCTCCCTTTAAGAACTGGAGGGCAGTGAGGTGTTCCCAGAGCCTTCTCTTCCAGCTGAACAAGCCAAAGCTCAGCCTTTCTTTGTAGGAGAGATGCTCCAGCCCCCTGATCATCTTTGGGGCCTCCTTTGGACTTTAAAGAAATTAATCATGTAACATCTGTCTTAGGATAAAATGCATTTCAGCTTAGAAGCATCTCATCCTTTCTCCATTATTTTAAAGGTAATCTGGGCAGCTCTGCCACATATTAAAATCATCAACTGTCAGCTGTATTTGTCTAAATATCTCACAAGAGACCCGATCACAAGATTGTACAGATTACCTTCTCTGAGTGCAAGAAACTGCACCTCATGAACAATGGCAATGAAAAAAATACTATTTCCTTAGTGTCCTGAGATCCCAAAACTTCCAGTGTGGAAGGCAGAGAAGAGTTCTTCTGTTGCCTCCTGTGTCACATCTGGGGAAAGCACATCAAAGAGAGCTTGACAGCTCTGAGGTGCCTGCAAATATAGGCAGAATTGCTGTTTGCATCCAGCATCACCTCAGGATGGGAGATTAGCACATCACTCCGTGCTGACACCTTGTTTGCTCTTTGTATTAGTACTCAGACATGTTTCAGGGCTCTAACATGATGGTCTACCAGTAATTAAGATTAAGGCACATTCTTTGTTGACAATTCCCTGATGAATTAACTTGTCTCTGCATTCAGCCCCAGATTCAGAGTTTGCTTCCTTGGTTGGGACAGAATCCTTGTTATGATTTATTGCAATTCTTATTATGATTAATAGAGATTTGCATTGTTCATCTCCCAAGCGATGAAAGCAGGATGCACATTCAGCCCAGGGGGGACCACGTGTTCTCCCATCAGCCAGCATCAAGACAGGCCTCTACATAAAGTGTTTTTGACTAGTTTTGTGATTTAGCTCTCTGTTTTTTAAATGCACTTAACTACATGCTACATGTAAATTTTGTGATGCATCTGCAGTGTATCAAGCCTACCATTTAAACGTTTTCATTTAGTATACTTCAGTATTTGAGCTGCATATCATCTAATAAAACACTGTGAAAAGTGCTTGATAAAATGTCAAGGAGAGCTGCTACTAATTAGGAAATAAAGACCATGAGAAAATGAGGGAAGTAACAATATTTAAAAATAAGTAAAGGGTTAGGTCCTTTCCCACAATGATCAGAAATTCAGCTTGAATGAGATGCACTTGTTTAAACTGTTTAGAAAACTAATGTCTGCGGTTACTTACTTTATATTAATTAAAATAATTTACTACAAGACTCACCTGAAACTCCTACAGAGAGTCAGGAGTTTGTGTATGGGGTGATACACTAATAACAGAAGGTTTCTGTGTTGAGTTGCCATTCCCTGGCACTGAGCCTGTGATTAGGCTGAGACTCCTTTTCCCAGGTATCCTGAATGCTCCCAAAATTAGTCTCTGCACACAGTTACACTAGCTAAGATTTGTTCCCGGTGCCTTAACTGCCTCCTCAGGCAAACATGGAATTGTGAATGCAAACTGTCAAAATTATCCTTGTAAATACTGATGAAAAAATGCCATATGACTAATAATGAACGCCTACTAATACTGTAATATGTCCTATTGAAACACAGGTAATGCCCATTTCTATTTCTAACCAAAAGCATTTCCTGATTTCCTTCATATCTAGAAGTCACTGTGAACAGCCTGAAAAGCTGCACTAATCTTATTGAAGCTGCAGTAAATACAAATCATTACTATTTGCCTATACAAAAGCTAACTGTCATGAAACTGCCCTGTGAGGGGCAGCTGACAGCAGTAATTCCAGTTCCTGAGGTACATCTCTCAGATGGCTCTGTGTGAGCAGTAAATGAGATGACTGTCATCACTCACCCCCTTCAGCCTCTGGAGCTGTTTCCTACCCTGTGCTGGAAAACGGTTCTTAATTGACTTGAGTGAGACATGGAATGAAAAGACTGAGAGGTTTTCTTTATGAAACCTGTTTCACTTTGCACTGGCATGGGTTTAGGACTGCTTTAATCATCACTTATCATTTCTCAGCTAGAATAGGTAGCAGAGAGCTTGAGGTTCAGTGACCTCTTTAACTGTTCTTAGATCCACAAAAGAATGACAGATTTCACACCAGAATCTGCCTTTCAGAGTGGGTATCAGTGCACAGATGTGACCTGAGGACCCTGCAGTAGGGTCTCAGGATGACCATGGTGCTGTGGTGGCAGGGGCTCTGGACCCTTGCTTCCAATACCATCAGTGGTTCTTTCAACAGTTATTCAGTGAGTCTGCCAAGAAGAAAAAAACCTAATTACAGAGCAGTCCTTTGAATGGGGTTGTGGTTCATATTTCTTGATGTGGTTCCTTTTCATCTGCACGGCTGGCACCTTTAGAATACAATATCTAAGTTTAGAAGGGTCTAGTTTAAGCAGTATTGTGTTTCTGTTTATTTCCTTCCTTCATCACATCATCTTTTCATGCTCTTTTTATAGTTTTGGTAAATATTGCCACTATCCTAATATCATATCCAAAAATTAATGCCAAAGTGTAATGAAAAGGAGTTTTATTTTAAGACTTTGTTGGAAGCAGAAGGGACCTGCAAAAGACAGAGGAGCACCATAGGATCAGCATTTTTGTGTCTCTTGAGAGACAGGATCAAATATTTTGAGCATCACAGAGACCTCAAGAAATGGAAGAACAGAGGAAAAGCCAAGGAAAGAAATAAAGGTCAACATAGACTAAATGAATAATAAAAAACCTCTATCTCAAACTCTCAAAGCTATTTGGATGTCTAGAATATCTTGAAACTAATCACTTCTCCTGGATTTCTTTGGGCATTTAGGTACTTATTGACACTTAATACTTCAGACACTTACTGTGGTTGTCCAGGCATTAATATCCCATTAATAGTGGGATGAACAACAGCCACCTCCCTCAGAGAGGGAATGGAAATCTTCAAGGTCAAACAAGAACATTCATAAACCAGCCTGGCAATGGGAGCACGGCTCCAGGGAATCCTCTGTGGAAATTCCTGCCAGACACAGACACAGTTATTGAAAACCATGTCCCAGATTGTTTCACCCAATAACGTTTTTTTGGGTGGCACTGGGAGTTTGCAAGAGTTGTTGTGGTGAGTTTTGGGCTTTTGGTAAGATGGGGAGATGCGCTCCTGTGGGTGAGGCTGGTTGTTTTGACTACATCTCTTGCCTCATTAATGCCAGAGAAAGGTGATTATTTGATTACTGTTCAATGGGGTTAGGCCAAGTTTTGACGGTTCAGTTGCCCAAACCTGAAGTAAAAACCAGCCCCTGCTCACTGCACCAACACAGATCTCCTGAAGGCATGGGAATGAAATAAATTTTCTAGCCAATGCATCAATGACTACAAAAGGGAGTGCAGCTTCAAATTCAGAGCACCCTGAAGAACAACACCCACTCATTTCTTCGGAACACAGCCCAGGCCTTCTGCCAAAGGTGTTAGGGCAGGTCTTCCTGATCTTTGCAAAATTGTGTCTTTGGCTCTTAAAAAAGTTCCCAGATCAACAAAAGCACTCAAATGATCTTATGTTGAAGTAGAAAAACAGCAACCTGTCCCTTCAAAACATCCAATTTTGAGTGCTAGTTTTGTTTGGTCCTGCTGTCCAAAGTATAATAGATAATATGTTTTAATTGGACAAATCCTCACCTGAAGAGTTCAATGAGAGAAATAAATCTTTTCCTGGCTCTACTGTGTTTGACATAGGCTCAATTCTAATCTCATTTACAGAAACCTGACCACGACTGGCTGGATTGAAATCGACTGCATTTTCTAGTGTGAAAATAGCATCAGGCCCCATAGCTACAATTATGAATAAAAATGGTTCTATAAAACGAGGGTTTAGGTTCAAAGGAATCCCACTGACAGACTTAGACACAAAGACCTTTTTCTGTGAGGGTACAAAAAAGGCGCTTTTTTTTAATACAGATAAGGAATAAATGTCTAGCAAACTTAGTCTATGGATGTAACCATCCTTAAGCTTTACAATACAGCTGAGAGAATGGAATGTGATGCCTCTGCAGACCCCTTTATTTGAATTACTTTCATGCCACACTGAGAAGTTATGATCAAAACATAGAATCAAATCAAAATACTTTCACTAATAGATCTGTGGATACAGGAGGATATAGCTTTGTTTATCCATAAACAGAATTTATGGGGTTTTTTTTTTCCTTTTGTTCATTTTTTTCCCCCCAATATTTTCCTTTTAACTCTGATCAGGTGCCTTGGAGATGTGAGATCATCTGGCTTCTGAAAGTGAAGAGAAGGAAGCAAAAAACTTTTGATTTTTGTACCATAAGTTCAAGTTACAATGGTTTGTTCACAGCTCTTTGCCCTATACCCTCTCTTCTGAACCCAGTCCAGCACATGAAGTGCTGAGTTTTTTCCTTCTCCTCATCCTCTTCATTCTTCTCCTCCCCATCCCTGCTTGCCCACTTCCACTGGTTCCATCATCTTCCATCTCACTGATCAACCACATCACCTGGCCACTGGTAGTGACTCCAGCATCCTCCCATCTCAAACCACCTCGGTCTTGATATTTCTTACCTTGCCAGATCTCTTTTCCAGAAATATCTGTGGAATTTACACTGAACTTTTTTTTTTTTCCCCCACTGAGACTGGATTACTGATTAAAGCTATTTCTGCCATAAAAGATTTCTTTTAAAAGTATATCTACAATGTTGAATACCTGAATGCCCCGGAACTCAGTGATTTTACTTTTATGGTGTCACATGGGAATAGTGGGTCAGTAGCCCCATGTTCCTCTTCCCAAGCTCAGCTACATGGATGGCTTACAGTTCCTTGGGGGTGTAACCTGTGCAAGAAGGAGCATTGTGGTAGATCATGGGGATGAAGCCTGAACAAAAGCTCTGCCTACAAAGGAGAGAAGGATTTAAATCAGTCACGTTATTTCTTCAGTCAGGAAGCATAACATTATTTCTCAGACAGAAGACAACTTGGAGACAAACATCTGGTGGTATTATTTTTGTGCTAAAACATATTTTTTATGGAAAATATAAAACAATGTAGTGTTCTTGCATCAAAACCATTGTAAAAACAAAACCCGCAAACCTTTCTAATCTTTTCATTTCAGCCACCCCCAATGAGCTCTGTTCTAGCCCCATTTTTTGTAGACTTGTAGCCTTCTGATAGACTTCTCCCACACCTCCCAGCCTCTTCAGAGCACAATTTCTCTGTTCATTCTTCTGAGAGGCTTTTTCACCACATACACACTCAGTCTTCTCTTTCTGCATCAAACCATGTCTCAGCCCTCCCTGATTGTTCTCTGGTTGTTGCTGTCATGATGACTCTCACATGGCCACCTTTCCTCACCAGCTGCCAAATTCAGCTGCTGATTTTCCCACTCTTTTGACATGCCTTTGTACCTTCTTCTATTCTGGGCAGTCACATACATTAAACAATCTCCATAATTCATGGCATTTAATTTTTTCATTGGCAAGATGTTCTCAGCAGCAGAATGAATTCTTCTGATAAATGCACAGTCTTCTGCTTTTTCTCCTCTCTTTGGTTGTGAGAATGATCCACTTTACTCCTTCTGTAATGTTGTAATTTCCATAATTCATTAACAATTCAAGCAAAGTCGCTTTTCTTGTTTCTCACGCTCTTTGAATCTTGCTGATGCTACAGGATACTGCTGTTCCTCTTTCACCAACAACACAGAGCAGGCTGCTGTTAACTGAGCTGTCTTTAAACAAACAAGTTTGGGTGCTGAATTAAATCAAGCCATGCTGCGTGGCACTGGTCTAGGCATCTGTCAAGCCTCCTGAGTTTTTCATCTTGCTCTGTGAAGCTGCATCACGGTGTCATCGACTTTCATAAGTCATTTGGAGCACTTCGTGAGCTGAGCTCTGGTCCTAATTAATTTGTGCCAGAGTTTGTAAAGCTGTGTGAGCACTCACTGAAATTAGTGGAATCATGCAAATATGGAAAAACACAGAGAAGTATGCAAAATTATTTGCAGACTTCATTCAAGTGAATTTTTTTTTCTAAGTGCTCAGTCAGGTTCGAATGGAGATCACAGGGAGGTGACAGGAAATCAGGTCATCAGAAACAATGTGTGAAGAGAAAGTTTAAACTCTAAATCTTACAGCTTTCTCGTTTCTCATAAATTTGTGAGGTGATGAGGTCAAAAACTTGGAAGAGACTAAATCAGTAAAGAGCCCATAGCAACTCATATTTATTCATATAGATGTTTCAATCTATATTTACTAATAAAGGTGAACATGCATCTTGTGTTTTCTGTGACACTGGGTGTCAGGTGAAGGAATTGTGAGTGACATTGCATCAAACCATTCAGCCCACCTCCAACCTTCTCATTTCATCATGCCTCAAAAGTAAAATCAATATTTCCACCACAGGAATATTTGACAGATGAGTCTCCCAAAGCATACAAGTCTGTTTCATATCTTTCACTGCATTATGCAAGAGAGTGGAAAAGAAGGACCTTTGTCCAAGTGAGAAAAGAAACGATGGCCTTGTGAGGCATCATAATCCTGTGTCACTATTCCCATACCTTAACTTGAACAAATCCCACATCCCTGTATTATGTCAAAATCATTTGGGCTTTTTTCTTCTGAGGTATTCAGCAACACTTTCCAACATTTTGGAATGAAATACCCATGTCTATACTATCCAATAAAATTAGCTTTTTAGGATCTTTTTTCTAGTGCTGAGGTCAAAGAGGGTGAATCACCTCCCATCTCCACATCTCCACATCCCCAGTCCAGATTGCTTGGTCGAAACTGTCCCTGGCTGATGCTGCTCCCTGCTCCAGGCCTCTGCAGTGTCTGGGAGAGCTTTGTCTGCCATGGGCCATGCTTGGCATGGACATTGCACTAAGCAGCACGGGCATTCATAGGCAGGACTTGATCCCATGTCCCAGTCCCAATGTATTTACTTCTATTTATTTAAATATAGCCAAAGTCTTCCAGATCTCTTAACCACAGTGTAAAAAAAATGCCAACAAAATATTTAAAGATTAAAAAAAAAAAAAATTAAAAAAAAACAAACAAAAAACAATAACCAAAAACAAACACAAAAATATGTATTTATTTTGGACAGTGTTCACGATTACTTACAGCACAGTACTAGGCTTTAGAAGTTGTTCTTCAAGGAGCATTTATCTGACAGAACTGGTTGTCTCCAATGCCTACCTTTGACTAGCCCACCTCTGTCACTCAGTGAGGAGAAGTCTGGCCTTTTGGATGGGTTCATTTAATCCTAAAATGGATCTCTGAAGGATCTCAGAGACATTGCAGGTACATTGAGAGTGTCTGGTTTTAAATGTAGGTGCACAGACACTGAAAGGGGGTTGCACATCTAAAATTAATAACTCCAAGGGCAAGTGCAAAATTGACAATGCCCTAAAATATCTGATCTCTCAATGGTTGGAACTCTAATTTCCCCAACAATCCAGCAGTTATGTATTTAGGAAACATCTACAAGGTGTGTAATGGCTGAGCCAATGCCTCATTGGCTTCTGTCTAACAATCTTTTTTTACTGTGATTTGGAAAGTGTCTATAAGCAGAATTTTATTGCATAAATCTCTCTGGTTTCAAACGAATATTAGCTGCGTGCTTTGCGGATGAAGAGCGTTATGTGCTACAAGAGCTACCCAGGATCATTTATCTTCTCTGAGGTCTGGGAAAACCTGGCAGTCCCAGTGATTTAGTTAGTGCTTCCATGTCTGCAGGCATTGCCTGTGAGGAATTGGGCTGACAGGAGAGGATGGTGAGGCACAGATGGACATCCAAGTGTTCTCCAGTATCTTAGGGTATTTTAAAATATCATTTACAGTTAATCAATGAGTTTAGAAAGATGCAGGTATAATTTAATAGTGTATAGATAGAGGCAGGTACTTAAGTTCAAAATCCCATCCCTAGAAGTATTCAAGGCCAGGCTGGATGGGGATTTCTTTGAGGAACCTGGTCAAGTGGAAGGCGTCCCTGCCTGTGGCAGGGATTTTGAACAAGATGTCTTTAAGGTCCCTTCCAACCCAAACCATTCTGCAATTCCATGAAAAGTTACATCCAAAAATCCACCCTTCACCTAGGGAGACACTTGAACTTAAAAAAAATCACTCTGTTTGCCAGGCAGGTTCACTGGGTTATTTTTCTAAGAGCAGTATGGATCCAGTTCCTGCCCTCAGACAACTGGCTTGATTGAGCTCAGTGAGCATCAAGAATTTGACATTGCTGTCTATTAATCAATAAAACATCGAAATGAACAAGTCTACTCACAGGTCTATGGCTAAGATGTTCACAAAAGTCAAGTAATGATTCATTATACATTTTTTTTTAATTCTACCTCCTCTGCCTTCTACTTGAAAACTAAATAAAGACTTCCTCCAGAAGTGGAAAACTTAGATGCAAGATAGCTCTGTCTTAATTTCTCCCATCAAGCAGGTTTCAGGAGGCCCATAACTTCAGAAAATGGGGTAGAATAACTCAAAATCTATGAGACAGAATTTCCTACCAGGTGGGAAAAGGGGAGTTCTAAATCCTTGAAGAGTTTCACAGGGAAAAGAAAAAAAAAGGTCACTACATTAAAAAAAATCAAAACAATACATTCATTAAATAATAGTCAGAAATAATTCTGGGCATCTAAATCTAGGGCATACCTCATCTGTATGGGCAGAATAATAAGAATAGCCTACACATGATTATTATAACTAAGACAGACTTTGCTGCATATTTCTTTGTAGAGAAAATCTGAAGTTTTCTTTGAGAATAATACTTTTAAATTATGGATACAATTTTCACCTCCAACGGAGAGCTCCAGGTGTGGGATCCCATGGACATGTTTTCCTGCCTTGAGCTTCTAAAATCTGGAACAGTCTGGGGGTTCAAAGACACTTTTCTGTGTGGAATGATTATAATGATTAGCTCAAGGCATCCCCCCACTCATACAGATGGTTATTCTGGATCTTGCTCCCCGGGCAATCAATACCAGATTTTGAGCAAAACGTGTCTATGATTCTACCTCTCTTCTTCCTTCATTCTCTATGACGTTTTTTGGCATTCTTTAGCTCTAGAAAAAAAAAATTCATCATCCCTGCCATTTGTCAATGACAATGACTGGATATCTGTATTAATAGCAGAGATGAGTGAAAGAAATTATTAAGAAATTAGCAAGAAATTTGTGAGAAATTAGTCTCTTTTTGTTTTGATCCAAACCAAAAATGTCCATCAGAGGGAGGCAACTTCCACAAAGCTGAGCCTTATTTAAACTCACATCCAGTTTTTAAATGAGCTGGATACCTTAATTGCATTTGGGCAGTCAGTGGAATTTCCATTCGCTAATTAAATATTTGTAACCTTGCAATGTGGACACCTTTGAAGAGGGAAAAAAAAACCCCAATACAACTAGAAAACAAAACCAAAACTCATGTTCTTTTCTTTGATTGAGGACACGGTATAATAATAGTAATCTATAGAGGTGAAACAGACAAACAGGATTAATGAATTTTAGAAAACATAAGCCTTTTTGGCTGTTTGGGTTTGACTTTGATTGGGAAATTGTGCTTAGGCTAAATTGAGCTAACATGTAATTTGTCAGCTGGACTAAAAATGCTGTAAATTGTTCTTTCCTCCTGTCACCCTAGCAGAAGAAAAATGAAAAGCAAGCTCTCCAAAGCCTGGCTGGGTCTCTGGCTTGTTTGAGTGTCTGTGCTGAGGGCTCTGGAGGGGCAGAGCAGAGCCATGCCCTGTAGCCATGCAGATGTCCCATCCCATCAGGAGACCTTTTCCCAGTGTGGAAGCGCCACCTTGGAAGGTGCTGCAGTTCAGCTCTGAGATATCACAAGAGGCAAGGAATTGCTTCTCTGAGGGATTTAAGTTATTTTACATTTAAATAACATTTAAAATAGTTTTCAAGGGTTCTGAGGAGAAGGAGTGAAAGAGGAAAAGAAGAGCTTGTCCTGTCCATTGGTATCAAACAGGCAGGCTTCATAGAATCATGGAATGCTTTGGGTTGGAAGGGACCTTAAGACCATCCAGTTCCAACTCCCCTGCCAAGGGCAGGGACACCTCCCACCAGCCCAGTATTCCCAGAGCCCATCCAACCCTTAAACACCTCCAGGGAAAGTCTGGCTGACTTTCACTGAGCCACGTGAGCTGTTCCCTTGGTAAAGCCCAGCGAGTGACACGTTGGAGGCAGCGCAGACAAACTGTGACTGCGATCTCCACTGCTGATTTGCAGTTTATGAAACAGCTTTGTGGCCGTGGGAGTTGGCAAGCTCATAGGAGTCCAGGAGGGCTCCTGCTGCTGACAGAGAGGTTTGGGTGGCTGAGTACACGAGGGCCACCAGGGCTGGGGGTAACAACAGCATGTGGGAGGGAGCATCACGCCTTGCACATGGGCCACGGGTGTCACCAGTCAGCGTGAGCTGCTGGCTGCAGCTCTTGGGCTCTGTGCTTACACCTGCATTAATAAATTAAATACTGCCAAGGCCCAAGAACCACCTCAGCTGTCAATGCTGCCCTGCTCCAGGACTCACTAATGCAGAGGGGTCTTGTAGGTGAGTTATGCTTAGCTGGAGGGATGCACAGAATGAAAGGGATCACCGAGAAAAAACAACCACAAAAGAAGTCAGGATTCCAAGGCTTCAGGGATGAAATTAAAATTGAAATAAAAAAGTGTTGTGTATATAACTTTGAAGGAGGAATTCCTTGATTTGTCAAGATTTATTCAGAGACTGGACCACCCTTTAGCTCAGGCACAGCTTCTGGTGTTATTTCTTCGAGAAGATAAAAATGCTTTGTTACTGCTCCCCTGCTGCTCTTTGCGTGTAGGAGGAAAGCAAGGAACAGAACAACTGCACATTTCTATTTTTCCATGCTCTGTTCTTTTTCCTACTTATTCCTTCTCCTTCCTTCAGCCCATCATCTGCATAGCAGCAGTCAGCCAGCATACATTCTTCAAAACAGGAACAAGGTCAGTCCCATCCCAGACTGAAAACTGTAAGCAGGGGGATATCTTGTAAGGAGAACTTCAGCTGCCATTTGATTTGACCTCCACTCACAAATGCTCTTAGCCCATGGCATGTGATGCCCTGAAATTGTTACAGACTGAAATACTTACATCTGAAATATTTACATTTGATATATTTACATTTGCTCTTTGGCTTCAAATCTGATGGCTTTTTGATATTTTGAAGGTGCAAGACACAAATTCACAGACCTCACATGAGCTGCTAAGATTAGCTACATTGTTTAAATAACCAGAAAGAATGGTAAAATTACATGCAAGTTTATTTTCTGAACACACCCTCTGTTACACAACAATCATCTGCAGGATTTGGAGTTTCCTAGCAAACCCTCTCATTAAACCCTACTGTTTCAGAATTCCTGTTGTTTCTGTCATCTTTCAGCAAATTCTATTCAGACTCAAATTCCCTGTACTGGAATTTAACATGAAGGCCAAGGTTTTCTTAAAGGAACAAGCAGCTTGAAAGGAATTCTGAGGATTTAGATTCTGACTACAATTTCACTGTATCACAGAATCACAGAATGAAAATGGCTGGAAGTGAGCACAGTGGGCATCTTCCAATCTCCCTGCTCAAGAAGGATCATGCTAGAGTTCTGGCAAAGTTCTGGCAATTTCCTGCAGATTTTCCTACAACATACGTCAGGAAATTTTGAGATCAAAACTGTATTTTTTGAAAAGAGAAGTTTCTAAGTTGAATGTTTTGATCTTATATCTTTTTTTTCCCTTTTTCCCTTTCTTTTTTCTGCTATGCATGAAGGATTTTCAGAATCACAGAATCACAGAATTACAGAGTGGTTTTGGATTGGAAGGGACATTAGAGATCATTTCGTTCCAACCCATCTACTGTGGGCAGGGAGCTCTTCCACCAGATGCAGAGATCCATGTGACACAGTGTGACACTACTGATCCCAGGCTTCTTTTATTGTACCTACAAGACAGAGCTCTTTAAAGTGAGACACTGATGAATTCAAGAATTTTAAGCAGTATTCACCATGTTTCTAATCATGTTCTTCTAATCACTTTACTCTGGGGTTATTGTTTGACAAGAGATTTGAGCCAAATGATGCGGAAATACAGAATAAGTGAATTTTTCCAATGACCTTGAACAATGCCATGAGTAGTGCACACATGTGTCTGTTTTGCTCATGAGCCTATAGGAGGTTTAAATCACTCTGAACCTTTAAAGCAGGCTGAGCAATATGAGGCTCTAAGAATTTAAACAAAACCACTCCCAAGATTTTAAGTAGTTTGAGCATTATCTTTGCCCGGCTGAGCTTTACCTTAACGAAAACCAGATTTAAAAAAAAAAGAAAAAAAAAAAAAAAAAAGGATGTTTTTGTAGCATCTTCTTTTAAAGAATAAAAACACCTTAGCTGCAAACAATGTGTTTGGGAGATAAGGAGGTTAGAAAGGGTAGGGAGAGCTGATTATAAATTTCATGACCCTGATGGCTTTAGATCAAGGAATTTAGCTGATGTTTAAGCACCAGGCCTAGCTAAAGTGTTGAAATAAATGAAATGGTCCTGCCATCAACGTTATATCACGTCTGTGGGGTGATCAAGTATTTTTTAAAAGGTGATGTGGGTACAAATACCTAATGAATAAAATATCCCTAGGTCTAATGATTCAGACAAAAAATCCACCTTTGCATTTCCTGATTAAATTCATCAAATATTGACACTGCACACATATCCAAACATATTTCAAAAACCAAACATTAGCTGAGCACAAATTAATGTGTATTCTTGAAAGGTAACTACGGCAGGACAGTGAATGAAAGGGAATTGGATTGAAAGCTGGTGGCCTTTACAGATGAATGAGCTGATACAAGCAATTTGGGTTGATACCAATTAATGACATTGTGCAGTTAAAGAAACAAAGAACAAGTGGGAAAAAAAAAAAAAAAAGAGGATTAATTTAATTGCTTGAAGTGAAAATCTACCCTTTTCCTGGACTACAGAGTGATAATGGAGAATAAGCTCCCAGTTACCAAATATGAGCCATGCAGACCTATCACAAAATCCTCAGCTTACTTTGCATTTTCCTGGCTTTTGTTGCCTCCCTCAAAGTATATAAATATCCCCCTTTTTCTTCAACTTGCTTTTATTTCTAATCTGTATTCCTTTCTTTTTTTTTTTCTCTGAAAGTATCTGGATGTCCAATATTCTATTAAAGAATTGCTTTAAACCATAATCGCTTATTTTGACATGTGGTAATGAAACATAGACTGTACCTCTAATTGTCCTTGTGTCTTTCCTAAGGGTAGAGCACATCAGGCATCTGATATCATGATGGGGGTGCACTTTATTTACTAGAGAAAACAATTAAAAACCAGCAGTAGTTTTCTCCTAAGATTTTGCTGTTTTATTACTGGCTACTGAACATTTTAGTGAACATTGACTTTCCTGTTAGAACAAAAGTATCATTTGGGATCTGCACTGTCTCCTAAAAAACCAGTGCAATTTACCTGTTATTTCATCTGCAAATAATTCAACCCTGTCTAGAAGTTAATGTTTAAATTGGCTGAATTAAGGTGCTGTTGCAGAAAATCGAGTCATATAAATGTTGTGGAAAAAGTGTAAGAATGGCCTTTTTGTAAGACAAAAATTATTATCTGAGAGCATCAGATCAGTCAATGACACTTTCAGCACTTATGGCAACACCAAAATCGCTCACAGAATTGTTTACATTTTTCTCTATTCACACTCTGCAGTCGGAGCCAGGGTGGAAAGGACAGGGAGCAGGGAGGTGTCTCAGCAGAAGCAGCTTTATCAGCAGCTTTATCAATGTTGTATTCAGTGGCTGTGCCTGGGCTCTCCCTGGGAGTGTTGGAGGGCTGTGCAGGAGCCCACCTGAGTGCTCCCAAGGCACACAGAGCAGGGACACAGCCATGCCCAGGCAGGGTGTCTGAGCTGGCTGCTGCCCTGGTGGGATTTGCTCTGTGTTATTGTTGGGCTTCCCAGAAGGCTCGTGAGCCAGCAGCAAGGAAGGAGTGTTCCCCTCAGCCTTCTCCTCAGTGCTGAACATCAAATAAATGGCAAAACCAGCAGGAAAAGGAAAATGAGACTGTATTTTCCTTAGGAGCCACTGAACGTGCTCAGGGGATGGTGCTGGGTGGGTTGGGAGAGCAGGAGGAGCAGAAGGAGCAGGAGGAGCAGAAGGAGCCTGCAGTAGGGCAGGCACTGCAGAGCATGCAGAGAACTGCTCCTGGTCCAGTCCTGCCACTGAGGCAGAACAGATTAAAGAGGCAAATCCATCTTTAACCTCTGGCTGACTCCCAGCCTGCTCCCACCAACTGAGTCATAACAAAATGGATTTTGCTTCCTCTAGTTTGCCACTTGCCTTCACTCTTGCATAATGTGCAAGTGCATTAGGAATTACTTCTTGTTCCGAGGGAACACGTGAGCTTCTTTTTAAGCCACCAAGCTCAACCTACAGATCAGTCACACAGTAATTCACTGAGGGTAAGGGAATGCACTGTCTTCACCCACTGGTCCCGTGTTTTTCACTCCATATTTCTCAGCAACTGAGAGTTATCCTGTCAGTTGACTTGCACTGAATTGGGTTTGTTTGGCCTGGAGACATTTTTGCTGATAAAATCATAGAAACATAGAATGGGGTTAGGTTAGAAAGGACCTTAAAGATCGTGCAGTCCTAATCTCACTGCCTTGGGCAAATACACCTTCCACCATCCCAGGTTGCTCAGAGCTCCATCCAACCCAGTCTTGAATACTTCCAGGGATGGGGCATTCACAGCTTCTCTGGAAAACCTGCTTCAGTGTCTTACCACATACAGAGTGAAAAATTTTCTCCTAATATCCTGATATTGGAGTGGCCACTACGTTTTCCAAAGCAAATATCCTACTCACCAACACCACAATACTGTTCCCATCACATCTTTGTCAGCTTTTGCAAAGACTGCTTTAAATGCACTGCCTGCCTTATGTGTCCTTATTCCATTTAGTCAGCTGGTGGAGCCAGGAGGGAGAGGTGGGTTTACTGCCAGGTGACAGGATTGCCGTGCTCAGGGGGTCTCTTTAGTGGCAGGAACGTGAGCAGGAAGCTCTTTGCTGCAATGAGCAGTAATTCTCTGAGGGGTGGCTGGCAGGAGGGTCCTGCTGGGCAGGGAGAGGCAGCCAGCCTTTCCCTGTGCCAGGTGTCACAATGCCTTTCTTTGCTGGACCTGGTGGGAAGATGTTGAAGGAAGCAGGGTGGGAGGGATGTTAAATTTCTGCTCTAACTGTGAGGGATTGGATGCAGCTGGGGTTGTAGGGGATGTTCCTGGTGGGAAGGACTTGCACAGAGCCATTTGGCAAATGTCCTTTTGTTGTTGGCAGGTTGCAAACTGGGGCTGCAGCTGAGGCAGAGAGGGCACTTCAGGGGCTTGTGCTGCTGACCTTTAAGGAGAAACAGAAGGGCATCTGAGACACCTTGTCAGGGGGGAAGGTGGAGGAAAGGAGAAGGGTGCACATGCCAGGGCTATCCAGGGCTTCTGGAAATTCGGTTCCAGTGTGAGTAAGCATTGCTTCATGGCAGCTGGACTCAGAAACTATCTCTAAGTTTAAACACCTCCTTTAATCATGGCAGCATCCTATCACTGTGTGTTTGCTGGATCCTGCTCATAAGATATTTATCACGCTGTCTCTTCATGTCTAAACCACACTGAAATAGGAAACAAAGAATTGGCTTTAATAGGATAAATTATGTTTTTTTATCATTCATTAACCACCACTTTCCCTGCTGCATAAAAAAATCTACTGTTTTGCAAGACAAACATATAGAAGAGAGGAGGCATACACAGGAAAAATATATTATTTGTCACAATTTAAGATTTACTGTAGGAGGTGTGTGCAATGATGACCCAAGGGAATGTCCTAAATGCTGCAAGATCTTGTGATAGATTGGACTAATAATAGGTATTTATTTCCACTGGAGATGCTGGATAATGGCCATAATAAAGCTCTATTATGATATTAGATTATTGTTTCCCAATTACATAATGTTCAGTTTTCAGAGGAAGAGAATGCGGCAAGATAATTTAAATATCAAAGTTATGCAGTCAAAGGAACATGATGCTATTTCAACTCTCACCAACTATTTCTCATACAGAGCATTGCAATTCCCAGAATTTTTTCTGTTGTCCTTTCTGCAGTCCCACTTCCTGCAACATGGGAAACTCAGCTTCTCCTTTTTAATGCATGAGAAATTTCTTTTCTAGCTCTTACTGGTGCATGGAAAAGTTTGCAAATGTGAGCACCTAAGAAAATAGGACAGATGAAAACAACTCTTTTTTTTTTTTGTGATGTTTTGGGTTTTTGTTGTTATTTAACCTCACAATTTTCGGCAAACCTTCCAATTTCAGTCACTACTCAAAATTATCAATATTGGCTGTGGTTCTACTGGCAGATATTCACCTAATCCCGGTCTCAGTGTGGCTGACAATGTAGAGTGGCAAAACTCAAGCTTAAAAATGTCTGTAGAACAAAATTAATAACTTACCTGAACTTTCATATAAGTGAAACCTAATTCCTCCAGCATTCCTTCACCCAGCAAGTATTTAAATGTAAACATGGTGACAAATCACATCCAAATGTTCAAAAATATGAAAGAATGAATAGTTCTGTTGCACTTCATTCTTACATAACCTTGTTTTTTTCCTTAAAAGCCTGAAAATAATGTCTTTGTAATTGTAATTATTTAGCTGTTTTAAGTGATTTTGGTACAATTTGCAAGAAAAGTACTATTACATGTCCAGTTCCTTTACCCTGGTGAACTGAAAATACAGAGTGACATCTTTGCAAGCTCTGAATTTCCTCATTCTAGGAAGCACAAATTTCTTTTAATGCATTTTTTTTTTCTCCATGACTAATATATTGGGCAGAGAGGAAGCATCACCTGATTTTTTAGTAGAAAACTGTTTCTCCCCTTGGGCCTATGATATCCAGAAGCCAAGAAAAGCTGTGATTGCGATTTTAATTGAGAGATTTGCCAAGGGTGAAAGCAGGTTTTAAATTATGTGGTGTAGGACAGAACCATCACATTCCACTGCTGACTAGTACTGTAGCTGTGTTTGCCATTCCCAGTGTGCAGCCAGGCTTGGAGAGATAAACCTGGAAAATAATGAGACAGAAAAGAGTTATCTATCATCTGTGTTTCATTGATTGCTCAGAAACAGCAAACCTATAGTTAGGTTGAACATATGGGAAAGGAGTGTGTATTACTCTCCATCAGTGTAAAGGATCAGCAGTGTGGATGGGTGATTTCTGATGTGACAGCCTCAGAGCCACGGCAGGTACCCTGAGAGCAGGCAGAATCAAATGCATTCTGAGTCTGGCTTTAGATGCAGTAAGCAGATACAAGACTTTCCCATTTAAGTGGAAAACAAAGCCCAGAATAAGCTGCACCAAAGGGTTCTGCAGGCAGCTGCCTCCACACAGAATTCCTGTGCAGGGTGCAGGTGTGGCTTGCCCCAGGCAGACACAGAACAAACACTGCAGGGAGCTGGTTGGGATGTTGTCCTTGGGGGGAAATGAACAAAAAGCAAAACCTGTGAATGTCCCATCCCTGGAGGTGTTTAAGGTCAGGTTGGATGAGGCTTGGAGCAACCTAGTCTAGTGGAAATTGTCCCTGTCCGTGACAGGGGATTGGATCCAAAGGCTCTTTAATATCCCTTCCAACACAAACAATTCTATTTTTTAAAAATTAATATAAAGAATATCACACGGGGCAGGAGTCATCCTTCCCATTTAAAATCCAGATGCATCTGTGTTCCTCTTAATCAGTCTAAATTCATATGAACCATCAACTTTATTCTCCTTTTTTTCCCATGACTAGTAGTTAGGTCTTACAGAAAGTTTATACTTTTCCCTATTTCCTACCATAGCATCAAAATACAATTTCAAGTTTTTGAGCACTTTTGCACAGAAAACCTGCCAACAAAGCATAAAGTGAGGAGAATCAGAAGAGTGAAGCCCATTCCTGATCCCAAGCATTTCATGAGTGCTCACAAGAATCCCATGCCTTAACCTTGGGGTCAGGTTAAGCATTTGCTGTTACAATGCTCAGAGCTTAATTCACTTCTGGCCAATAATACAGATACCAAAATCAGCAGAAATATATTGAGTTTAATGGGGTTTAAATTCAGACCCTGCCAAAGGAGGTGTATTCCTGGGAGCCATACCTTTTTTTGGACTCCACACACACCGTAAGAACAGGCAAACATCTCCATTAACTTTGTTTTTTTTCACAGTGACCCAACAATCCCACATGCCTTAGATTGGGTGGGTCAGTTTATGTAAAACTAGTTGAGACCTACAGGAAGTCAATATAATTTGAGTCTTTTAGACAAACTGCAGCATAAGAAACTGCAGTGATTTCATTTCTCAATATTTTTTCTTCATATTGCATTAAATGACCCATGACTTTGATTAAATTGAAAATTTAATGTATTGGCATTTTCAATGCCTTCAGATTTATATTTTTTCATGGTTTCTATTTATGTTCCAGTTTTACTTTATTATATTTCTAAGAAAAACTCATTTCAGAGGACTCTACCATCTGCCACATAATGAAATCCAAATATCAGAGAAGTTACAGTTTCTTTCTTCTCCTCCAAGTCAGATGGGACCAGCTATTGTACCTGTCTGCTCCAAAGGGGCTCAGAAGGTTTGGGCCCATCTTTGAGCTAGTTTTTTCTCATTTTCCTATATGTACAAGACACAGATATCAATTAAATTTTTAGAAAAAGTTGTTTATATATGAGGAGTCAGATGCTTTCAGGGAAACCAGGGTTTCATTGTACCTTGTGGAAAGGCATACAGGGAGTCACAGCCACCACCTGCTTTGCCAGTGTTAAAGGGATTGCCAGAGTTTCTGGTTTCTGCTGATATTTACCCATGTCTGAAAAAGTGTAACCATCGAGCTGATTTTTCTACAGAAGGCTCAGTAAAAACAATTCAAGTGTTTCCAAAGTAAAGGGGGAGTAACACAGAATTTTTGCTATTAAAAAAAAGAAGAAGAAAAAAAAAATTAAACCAAACCAAATGTGAACAACAACTGCACTGAGAATTCTTTCATGCAAGATTCAAAATTTGGAGAGTGTGTATGTGATTTTGGGAGGGATCCTGCCTAACACTGTGACCACGTTTTTTATCCTTCCTATGAAAACCCAAGCCAAATCAGCCACAGCTTAAACTTCCAGTTCTTATTAGAATGATCTTCGTCATTAGGGTTGATTTAAAGCTGAATTTTTTCCTGCAGGGGTTGTCCCTATCTGCTGATTGAACCTACTCTGTGCAGAGTATCTGAGAGCAAAGGCTTTCACCTGTGGTTATTGCTCCTCCAGGGGCTCTGCACGTGAGGAGCTCCAGCCCTGGGATGATGGAGTCGCCTCTCCTGTGTTTTAGTGCTCCCTGCAGCTGGCAGCCTGACAGAGGGGAGAGAGGAGAAGGCAGCCTGGATCCAGCACAGAATGGGGAGAATGGGAGTGAGATGAAAAGTAACAGCAAAGTAAGGGATGGGACAGAAGGGCAGGCCTGGAAGAAGGAGGATGAACAGAAATAGAAAAAGTGCTGGGAAATAAGCCAGAAGTTAGAAACTCTGCGAAAGGTGGTGGAGAGGGTGCAGGAAAGAAAGAAGGAAGAGGCTGAAGAGGAAGGATTATAATTTCTCACCAGGGAAATTATGACCTCTGTAATTCAAAGGTGGTGCCAAATTTTGTGTCAGGAAACTTCTGTGAGAAGGAAAGTCACCTGAATACACATGTCCATATAAATTTTCCTTCTGCATTGTAGTACTCTGTGTATGTGGATGCACCTACTGACCCTAAAGGGGACTGGAGAACCGGGCTCCATATGTTCCTTGTTCTTCAAGCACTTGACATCATAGCCCTAAAGCTAAACCTCTTTATTTTGGAGTACCATAAGAAAGAGTCCTTGGCTTCCTATTGGGAAAGACAATGAGGTGTGGTTTTATTGCAAGTGCAAATGGGACACCAAACAGGTAGACCACAAATAAAAATAACTGTTCAGTACTGTAGAAGGAAGAGAATGGAGTTGGAACCTTAATTAACTCCTTCCTTAAGTATCAGACACCAATCAGCACCAATTATTGTGTAGGAGCTTTTGGCTCTTGAAAACATGGAGTCTTTGCCTCCCTGCTTCCTGCTCTCCCCACAGCTGCAAGAATCCAGCTGAGAATAAGAATGTTGGGGTTTTTTTTTAATAGCACTTGTGAAAATCAAGTCCACAATCAAGCAGACAAAGAAAGCCATCATGAGAGGAAGCAAACATCGGGCCTGGGTGTGTGCGGGCTGCAGTGGAACCTCTCCAGCACAGCTGAGAGCCTGCTCAGCTTCTGCTGAGAGCTGGCAGCCTTCAACCAGCCCCTAATGAGCCTCATCAAACAAACAAACAGAGAAGGAGGCTTCGCAGATTAGTACCAAAGACAAGTGCTGGATGATTCGTCCAGCTTTGTGCAGTGCCTACACCCTCCCCTTGCCTCTGGAAGTGAGGGGAGCCTGTCCTAATGTCACCCCTCGGAATGTGGGGCAGCTGCTCCGAATGGGACACTCACCCTCCTTCTGGGGCCTCTAGTGCAGAACTGCTGGGCTTGGGGATGAGCCCTTTGACTCTCTGGAAAAGAGAAATCACATCTTGAGGTGCCCCCACCGCTGATGACAATGACCTGTTCAAATTCTTGCACAGTTGTCGTCTCCTGCTCATGGGTTGTGAGAAGACTTCAATTCAGGGGGATGTTTCCAGGATGAGGAGCACAGCCCACCAAACTGGGCTTCAAGGACAACATCCCACTGGCTTATGTTTCACTGGCTTATTGAGGAGTAGCTTTGTCCTGCCTGTCTGCCTGGAGTGCTCTTCTTTCTCCTAACACCGCATCTCATGTCAGAAATTAAATTTTATCATTTCTCAACACAACTAGGGGTATCCATTTCTCACTCAGCACAGGACCACATTTCTCAGTAAAATTTGCATGTTCATGAAAATATGTAAGGAACAGTATATGCTTTCCTATGCCAAAGTTTCTTTCCTGTGGCAGGAACTGCAGAGACTGCTTATTAAGTTCCCTTTTTTCCTCCTCAAAGAGCTCTGGTTTATAATAAGAATGGAGACTAGAGAATGATTCTTACATAAAGGCAAACTGCACAATTCTGCCTAATTATTTACCCTTGAAAGGAGACCTTGTAATCTATCTTCTCATGCATTTTTTTTTCCTCACTGTGAATCTTTACACAACTGTCCTCATGACAAATATCATTTGATCTGGGGACAGCCCTGTCTGGAGTGTTTTTATCCAGAGCCTTTTCCAATAAGCTGCAGCTCCTACCTTAATGAGAATAAGAGCCTTATGACAAATACAGGGCTTTCAATAGCAAATACAGCTTCTGTACAGCACACTCAGGTCTCTCCTCACTGAGGAATAAACTGACAATTTTTTCTTCCCTCTAGTTAAAAAACAGCACAAACTGTGTAATGTTTGCATAGAGGAACAAGGCTTTCTTTCAGTCTTGATTCCTCTCTCAAAAGAGAGTGTTGAGAAGACCTCTAGGGAAGTATCTACCCCAGCATCTTGGTTATTTTGCACTGAAAAGAAGAGGAGATGAGAGAGCCCAAATGGGATTTTTTTTTATGCCTGAAACTGAATAAGGAAATGCAATTCCAGAGCACTGCTAGCATGCTCCAAACACTGGTCCACTCCTTGGACCAGGCTGGACCTGGAGCAAAGCAAAACCCTCTGAAACGCGGAGGTTGTTGCATCCTCAGCACCAACTCTGTCACTCCATGGGTCTGCTCCAGCTGGTCTGCACTGCCTGCTCCTGCAGGGTGGAACCCAGGGCTGTAAGGGCAGGGATGAGGCAGGTGGAGCTCTGGGGTCTCAGGTGTTGCCAAAAGGAGATTTCATGGACAGGGTGACCTGGGGATGTGTCTGCAAGGGTCTGTTATTTTTCTGCCAGGGAAAAATAACAGGAAAATATCTGTAGGGCTGGAGGTATCTGAGAAACTCAACACTGCTTGTAAAGCTGCAGCCACGCCAGACACCAAAATGAGTTTGGGAGCTGTGGGAGGAGAGATGTTGGCATGGGACATGTAGAATTTAAGGAAATCAGCTGCTCACAGAGGTGGATCTGCTGCATGTCGGACATTCAGGGTGAGCACTTTGGACAGAAAATACAGAATTCCCAGAAATCATGTGAATTCTCAACTGATTTTAACTTTTACAAATACAAGTCTGGGCAGATGAGACTGCAAAAAACCCAGGATGGCCCCAGTTTCTTCAATCTATTTCCATTCTGCTTGCAGGCTGAGCTCAGCAGCACTTTCCTGGACACTCACCATGAGCTGGTTTCACATATCAAAAGGTATCAAAAGCACAGCCAGAATTGTGGCTACAGGTCATGGCAAAGCCCAACTTTATTTAGTGAGTCCTTATCCAGCCAGAATTAGCATCATCTTTTCTAAAATAGATCTGAGGAACAAAACACAGAGTCTAAAGGCAGAGACCAATGAATCAAAGTGAATTGCTGATGAAAATGTAGCTTGGGACTGTTTGGCATTGCATCCCCAGTGATGTCAGCCGAGTGCAGTGAAATGGAAATAATCCATCTTATCCTGCCTTGCTTGCTGAGGCACTGACTTGGCATCAAGTTGTACAGAGCAAAACTTTTGCTTTTTGATGCTTGTTTTCACTTTTCCGAAGACTCCTGGAAATGTTGAAATGAAAATTGAGATTTTTTGTAAAAACATTCATTTTTAGAAGAATTTATTTTGGATTGCGAATGGTTTCGTGAGCTGTGTTGGTCAGTCTCACTTCCTGTGTTCTGGCAACGAGAGAAAAAATGCAACTTTCTTGGTAAACTGGGTCTTCCAGCTCCATACCCGATTGACCCATAAATTTTGAAGACTGATTCATGAGGAATCATCTGTTTGGTGGGATGTAGCCACTCTGCTAAGCACTGAGAGCAGCATCAGGGCTGGGTTCACTTTCTAGGGGTGAATAATAAACATTATCCTGAGCCTGCACTTAAAAATGTGGAAAACCTAAAGTCCCTGCACAGACACTGAGTGATATGCCCTGTTCTTCTTCAAAGAAGAGTATCATCCTGAGGGAAGAGAGAAAATGAAGAGAAGGAAATAAAAATTACAAACTAATTAGTTAACTTTTCCTTTCCATACAACAATACAATAGCACATTTCTCTCATTGTTTTCAGATGGAGAAATTGTGAAGGCAGCTGGAGATTTCCCAGCCCAGATTCCCCAGGACTCTGCGGAGCCCTGGATGCTCTGAGGTGCCTGATCCATCTCACACTGGGATAAACAGCATCCTTGGAGAGCTGCACCTGCCTCAGTGCACAATGCTGCAGCTCTCCACTCCTTCATCAGCCTCCTTCCTTCACCTGACACCTTTTCTGGCTCATCTTTTCTTCCTTTTGCATTGGCATCTTGTATTCTGAAGCCAACACCACGCCACTCTTTACCCAGCAGAAACTTCTCAGATAATCTTAATGTATTTAACTGAAAACTTTCCCATAACAAGGCCTGAAGTGTTTTCTCTACATCATGAAGCCAACTCACCCCAGCGTGTTAAGCCACAGCTGGGGACCCCAGGCTTTCCTTGCTTATTACAGCTGTATGTTTAACTCCAACTCATGATACAAATTTTTAATTTATTTGTCATAAAATTCTCCATTATTGGTAAAATAAAGAATGAATATTGAGCCTTGCCCCCTCTTTTTTTTTAAAATTTAATGCAACCCCTTTATCTGTGACAAAGATGATGAAGTTTTTATTTTTCTTGGGACTTCCACCCCTCTTTAGGAAACAGTTTCTTCTTTGAGTTCACACCAGCAGGATTACAAGCACTTACCTTCATTACCTGCATTTCCAGTTCATGTTCATTTCATCATGAACATATTACAGAGTCCTTAAGACTTAGAAAATATTGCAAGTAGTCATCCAGTATTTGTTTATCTCTATAGTTCTCCACTTGCAACCATAACTGGATGAGTGCAAGGTGCCATGTGGGATATGGGTGTTTATTTTTATGAGAGAATTCACCCAGTTATGTTGTTTTGTCATTTACAACACCTTAATTTCACAGCACATCAGAACCAGAAAAAAATCCAAATCTTTTTAGCTGAATACAGGAGTTATACAGGGCATATCACTCTCACTGGTTAATGACAGTGGTTAATAATCCATTCATTCATTGACCATTTCTTATTCTGTCTTTCTCTTTTATTTATTGCATAGGAAAATATTCAGCCCTTGAAAACAGCACCTCTGCAGGGAAGCACCGGCATGGAAAGCTGTGCTTAGAGGGCCTTCTCTTACAAAAAAATGTTAAAATTCACCCATTTTTCACTGAAATGTAAGGAAAAAGCTTTTACTGTGAAGGTAATCAGAGTTACCCAAAGAGGTTGTGGAGTCTCCATCCTTGAAGACACCCAAACCCCCACTGAACCCAGCCCTGAGCAGAGCTTGGAGCTGGGCATGCACTGAGCAGGGGCTGGAGCAGGTGAGCTCCAGAGGGATCTTCCAACCTCAATCCTTCTGTGATTCTGTGAATTCTGCACAAAATGTAAACAATGGACAAAGTGTTTTAATTTGTTTTTTGGAGGCTGGAAGCAGCAAGCAAAAGCTTCTGACCTGAATGCAGCACAACATCATTTGGCAGAGGCCAACCAGGATGGGTATCCTGTGTCGAGTGTAGCAGTGCAGAGCTTAGATTGGGGGATTCTAGAAATGGCAGGTAGCTTGAATTTAGGTGATGGAGTTAGGAAAGACAATGCAGGAGCAACGTTACCCTCCCAGAAGGGTGGGGAAGTGTGGGAGCTTTATCCTGCGGCTATAAACCATAACTATGGATCAGTGCTTCACCTGGCCAGCAGCTCTGTGTGCAGGTTACCCGGTACCCAGGGCTGGGCTCTTCTCTAGGTGACCTGAGGTGTTTGCATAATACACTTCTCCTTGTAAGAGGAACTCTGCTGTCTGTCCCAGGATTTAGTAATTCAGCAATTTTGGAAAGGTCAGATCTGGAATTTAGCCTATTAATAAAAACGTAGGCAATCCATCGCAGGCTAAGTGGTAATTTCAATTTAGCATCAACCTGCGGGCACATACCTCATCCTTTTAGCTGGCTAAATTTATCATTAATAGAAGCACTGAAGTAACCGATGTCATTGCTGGCAGGGCACGGATCTCCCATCAGGATCAGATGATGGATACAATTCCTGAGCTGCACAGAGGAAGGGCAATCAGTTTAACACGGACGTGTAAATAAATGCAAAGGGTTGGCTTTCCAGACTAAAAAGAATGGAGAGTGTTGGATTTGCCTTAGGCAGCCAATGGTTCCAACTGAGTGTTTTTGAGGCTTCCCTTAGTAATTCTAATGGCATGACATAGAGGTTAATGTTACTTACATGAAAATGCCTTTTTCTTGTTTTCAGGTATTACCATAAGGCAATTTGCTGCCTACGTTCAGAGACAGAGGTATTGACTGACAAAAATCTGGGGAAACAGTCTATAATACCAGAACATGGGAAAGAATTGGAATGCTTTCCTTCTGTACGTGGAAAATCAAAATATAAGGGGCTAGATATGCTCTTTTTAAATAGAGAGCAGAGGGGGCAACAGAGAGCTGCAGGTACATCCCAAAATCAGATTTTAGCTGAGTTCAGGTTCCTCCTGAATCCCTTTTGTTTCTCAGTGTTGCCTACAGGGATGACACAGAATATCAAGTCTTCCTTCACAGCACCTCAGGAAGATGCTAAAATGAGTTGGGGTGAATCCCCACAAAAATAATTTGCTCTAGCTTGGGATAGGTGAGTGATTAAACAAGGTTTTCCAGAATTCTGGTTGATCTGTCTGCCATAAAAGAGGATTCTTGAACCTGCAATGAACAGCCATTTTTATTCTTTGTAGCAAACACAAAGACATCACACCTCATGCCTGTCAGCCATTTCAGATCGTATAGTCACCATTTTCCCCCTCAAATTTGTAACAGAGCAGCCAACAGCAGTCTTGAACACGGAGATATAAGCTTCTTCTGTGGGAAAAACTAGTATTTGGCTCCTGAAATCCACTCTGTAGCAGATAATGGAGAACTGGACCTTTTTATTATACTGATAGTGAGGTATTTCATGAAAAAAAGGAATCCCTTGACTGAAAATGTTTTGGTGGTTTTTCTCCTCCTGAAAGACAAAAAATAGTCAAAGTACCAATCACATTTGCAAAAAGAAAGTTTCCCCAGCAAATGTTTTCTGTAAGATTTGTAAAATTGCAGTTATAATGACAAGCCTTTTAAAATGGATTGTTTGGAGTTCCTTTGGATATCCCTTAGGGCATTCTGCCTAGACTGACATCCCGTCCCTGGAAAATTTTAAAGGAAATGAAGCTTCACGGGTCTCAGCAGGAGAATGTTTCAGTTGAACAAATGCAAGCAGATTCACAGTCTAGGAAATTCAGTGGGAACACTGGTGATAATTATACAGAAATTCCAGCCTCTTCAAACAGATTTTGCACTAGTTTACTAGTTTAAAACAAAAAATGTTCCCCCAAATTGTTAAGATTGTGTAAAAAGGTATATGTCTACATTTTAAACTTTTTTTTCTTTCTAGTCTTAAAGTCATCATATGATGGAGAGTTTCTCATATCTAGAGCTAATATTCAGTCCTTCCTGTTATTTGCAAACATGTAAATGAAAGATGAATTCCTGTCTAGTGCGCTTAGAGCTGAATTTATTTTTTATACTTTTATTGTGAATTACACAGAAGCTCAGTTACCCACAGAGCTTCATCGTCACCCAGTCTCCATCTGCTGATGAACGTGGAGCCACTACTGACACTGATAAACATTGCTGGAGCAAAGGGATAACACCAAACTGAACAGGACTAGAAAGGAAATAGGAATGGTGAAAGCAAAGGAGTTGACCAGAATGGTGGATCATTCCTTAGGGTAAGTACAGAGACCTTGGACTTTGGCTGGGGTACCAAGAGAACATTTCTTCATAGGAAAGGGAAGGGAAGGGAAGGGAAGGG
>VZSR01003806.1:16583670-16596836 GCA_013398615.1 Brachypodius melanocephalos | reverse complement strand
ATTCCTTTCAGATGTACAGCCAAGTGTGTTAAAGATAGGAAGAGGACAGTTCCAAGTGTCTAATAATAACATCTAAATCATATAATTTGTTTTATACGTTATATAATAGATAATATCTAAAATATCCTGGGTAAGCTTTTATTTGACTCAACTGAGGCATTAAATTTTAAGGTGGAGGGGAAAAGCTGGAACTGTTGTAAAATGGGGTCCTGATATCTGGAGGAACTCCAGGGTTCCTGAAGACTTCTGGGACCTTGTCATGGAGCAGGGAAAATTCACATGATGTCTTTGAAACTTTCCTTGTTTTTGAAAACTAATGACAGTTGGAAATACCGTAGGGAAAGCACTGAACTTTAATACATGGCAAGGCATTATTTCTGTGAAATGCTGGATCGTGTGCTCCAAGAGTGAGAAGGACAAATAAGAATGACAATGCCAGAGCAGGAGGGGCTGAGGGTTGGCTGACCATTGCTTGGAGCACACGGGGAGGCAGCAACCAGTTAAAGCAAAAGATTTTAAACAGCCAGACCCCATTCAGAAGTGAATGGATCAAAAGCATCAAAGGCTGTTCAGGAAATATTTCAGCAGTATCCTTTCCAGTGCCAGGATGCTGGGTCTGAGCAGGAGCATCACATTTGATAGGAGTTGCTGCAAATACATTTTCCCTCATGTTTCAGTAGTCCTGAGGCATGAAAAATAGGCATTCCAGAAGGACAAAAGCCAGCAAGAACCCAGTGACACAACCACGAGCTTTCCTTAAACCATATGACTAGAATACAAGGAATACTGTTATCAGCTGGAATATATATATATGTTTATGAAGAAAATTAGTGTGAAAATCAGGGAAAAAACACTGCAAATAGGTGCCAAAACGGCCAAAAAGGATTGATACCACAATTCTGAAAAACACCTTTGGCCATCACTGATTTTAGAGCACAGTAAAGCAACTGTTGGATTTATTACTGCAAGTGAGTTAGATGGAAAATAGAGACAGAAATAGAAGTACTGGTGTTACAATCTGTCTACTTGACATGTACATGTATAAAGGAAACAGTAATACTCAAATGTTGTTGCCCAAATGCAGAAAATTGAACAAAGTTATATTTGGGTTAAAAGAGTGGCTTGCAGGGCTAAAAAATACTCAAATGTATTATGAAAAAAAGAAAGCACTAAACAAAGTAGGCAAGCAGTCAGACATGCAATGATGCAGAGAAGTCAAATGTATTCAAAAACTTACTCTATTCTGTATTTTGAAAGAAGAAGAACACTTATCACTTTAGCATGACAAAGTATTATCCACTCCATAAGTTACTCAGGAGTGTATTATACCATGACTATAAGAAGAGAAACTCTCTAGCAAAGCAAAATAGCTTGCACTTGAGGTTAAAAAAAAAAAAAAAGTTGTCTCAGAGCATTGTGCAGAGCTGTTGTCTATTTTCAGTATACCTGGTATGAGCACAGTCCAGAGTGATGGAGAAACCAAAACATCCTGATTTTCACAAAGTGAGCAGGGATAACCCAAATAACAAACCCTCTTTTTATAACCCCCAATAAATGAATGGAAAACATGACTGCGCATTTATTTATCTAAGAGAGAAGTAAGGAACAGGGATTTAAGTACTGCCTCTCAACAGAGTCTCTTGAAAAATAAGTCACGCCACATAATCCTGGTTACATCCTCCAGGACACTACAAATTCAGCTGATAAAGGAGACAGTAGAGATAGAATGTGCTTAGATTTCTACAATAGTTTTGACTGAGCACAGAACAATCTGATGAAAATATTAGAACATTACATTAATAATAAATTCCAGTTTAAACAGATTAGACTACATCCCAATCTCAAAAAGTAGCTGCTAATGTAAAATCTTTAAATGAAGAGATTAGCTGTCTTTTTTTATGAGATTGGGATGACACATCCATTGAGACAGTAAAAATATCTGCTACTAAATTCAATAAGAATAGGCAAATTTGTAAATCTCCATTGCAGAGCAGGCAAAACCAGGGATCTTGATTACTATTATTTTAGCATTTCTTTCTTTTTCTTTCTTTTTTTTTTTCCTTTTTTAAAAATTTTTTTTTTAATTTTTTTTAAACTGTCACAATGTATCTGCATGAGCAAGGGCTGCAGTGCAGGTATACAGACCAGAGCCTGTGGACCCACAAAAGCATTTAGGAGTCCTGGATGGGTATTCATGGAGCAAAAAGGAAAGCTGGGGAAAAAAAGTTAATTGTTTATATGTCATTAGGAGAAGTGAGAATGCTACTATATAGTTTTTCAATTTCACATTTTATAAGGAATAGTGAAATGAAGATGAACACATCTGGAAATTCATATACTGTGGATAGATACATGCTTCAAAAAATGTGAGAAAGCTATCTTATACAATATCAGATGAAAAGCAGGAAGGAAAACATGAATATTCATCAATGAGTATTTGGACTGCACTCTTAGCTGATGGTGGAATCCCAGACTCTGTCTCCTAGATGAAGAAGGGATACCTTCCTTCAAGTTTCTGTGCAGCAAAAAGTAAAATTAAACTAATATTTGACGTTCAACACAGGGGGAACAGTAGAAATTAATGGCCTACTAGAGACATTGAACCACATTTTAGCCTACTAGAGACATTGAACCACGTAAAGATTTCGTTGCATGGATGTCGTGGGCAGTTTGCTGATCATTGTGCTGACAGATTTTAAAAAGATGCATCTTTATCAGGACAGTCCTGATAAACACAGGCTGGGTGGAAATGGATTGAGAGCAGCCCTGAGGAGAAGGATTTGGGGGTGTTGGCTGGTGAGAAGCTCAGCAGGACCCATCAATGTGCACTTGCTGGAGCTCCTCTGCTGTGGAGACAGGCTGAGAGAGTTGGGGCTGCTCAGCCTTGAAGGTTGAAACCTTTAAGCTCCTTCCAGTACCTAAAGGGGCTACAGGAGAACTTGGGGGGACTTTTGACAAGGGCAAGGAGGGACAGGACGAGGGGAAATGGCTTTAAAGTGAAAGAGAACCTGTTGGATTAGACATTAGGAAGGAGTTCTTTACTGTGAGGGTGGTAAGGGACCATCACTGGTTGCCCAGAGAAGTTGTGAATGCCCTGGGAGGGTTCAAGGCCAGGCTGGATGGGATCCTGAGCAACCTGATTTCAACAGAGGGGTTGGAATTAGATGATGTGTAAGGTCACTTCCAACCCAAGCTCTTCTAATATCCTGTGGTCTTAAAAACGATGTATGTAGACTGAGAGGAGCAGAAGAAATCTTGCCTTCATCTATTTATATTCTGAACTGGCTAGAACAGAGCCAATAATGCTCTGCAAGCTGAAAAACTTCATATTTCCTCAGCACTATGCTTTGGCTGTGTCTCACAATTTCATACTTCCAGCAATAAAGGACAGCAAAAATGTGACTGAAGCAAATGTTGCTGAAGTGAGAGTGGAGGTTTTTTCCTGCACTCATTATAGCTGTGTTTTGGCACCAAGGAGGAAAGCTAAAAAGCTGGTGGTGCCCTCTTATCTTAACATTTCCATCCCAGCCGTAGGCAGCCTGCAATGAATTCACATTTTCTAGTGTGCCATAATGTTACAGCAAATGCTGCCATTCAGCTGGGAATTCCACTGCCCTCCAACCAACAGTCAGGAAATTCCCTATAGGATAATTGACAGCCTACTGTGAATTACACAGCTATAAATAGCACACCATGGGTGCCTGGTGAAAGGATGATAAAACACAAGTGCAACTTCAGTATTTATGAAGTCATTTGCACCACAGAGAAGTATTTATCGCTGTACTTGCAGTTTTTATATTTTTTCCTTCTCCAGTACATATAGAACAGGGAACAGCCAGCTATAAAGAACTGTGAAATATGATCTTTAAGAAGTTCGCTCCCTCTTTCATTTCTGTATTCTTTCTGTTCCTGCTCTTTTGCTAAAGCTCCTGCAGCACCATTCATATCTGATCAATTTTATCCTATCTTCCTCCAAATTGCTTTCCCATCAATAAACCTCCCCTAGTCTTAGGATTATCACAAAAGACAGAGGAGGATGGGCGTGCTTCACACTCCTGTGGCTTCTGCTTTCAGGAGCATCGAGACACAGAACTCAAAATTCCCCTTTAGTGAAGAAATAAATCCCTCATTTTCTATTCTCAACTTCGAAGAGACAGCTTGAAGGATCATATGGTTGATTAGAGAAGAAATGCCTCCCCCTGAATGATTCAGAAAAGATTGGTGGAAATTTAAATATTAAATGCAACCTTCAGGAAGGTTAAAGACAAACACCAGCAGACATGGCTGTTATTTCTGCATGGACAGTGTGCCCTTATCTACATATACAGTGCTTCAGCAGTGTATAAAACATAGATTATGACTCATGAAAATGAGCATTAACCCAAATACATCAGTGTTTTTGTATTCTCATGTATTCAGCAGAAGCACACAATGGAAGTGGAAGGAATCTGAAAATGTGCACAATTGAAACATCCCTCCAAAATAAGAGTTTGCATCCTTGCTATATTAAAGTTGATCAAATAATTGCCTTGGAGGTCTGGTCATAGAAGATTTGAATCCATCAATAAATAATTAGCATTAAAAACCACTCATCTTTTACTGAAAACAGAAGCAGAAATGTAAATAATTAAAAATGGTTCTTAAACCAATGCTGCTTCCCTCCTCTGACACAGCATCTCTTAAGCTGCTCTTTGGGAAGAAATAAGGAAAAAAATAATTAAGACAGACTGGGGATTTCATGTTAATCAAGGTCAGTCATCCTAGTTTTGTGAAAACATGATCTGACAAAGTCACAGAGAATAAAAAAAGTAAAAAGAGGATTCAAATATTGTTTCCATCCTACTCCAGTGCAGAGGAGAACATTCACACCACATCATCTCCAGTGCCATAAATACAATCTCACATTTTGATGATTATTTCAGCTCAGCATTGACCATGATTATCTTTGAGAAGAATCAAATCTGTGCCTGACTGGGTATGTCACTACACACTGCTTGCTTTTGGGAAATGGTTTCCTCCAAAACTCAGTCAGTAACTGGTAAGAAAAAGAAAATAATAAATAAAGGGAAGAGAGGGAAAAGGCAAATAAGGACTAATAGGAAAACAAGAGCGAACACAAGTTTCACCTTGCAAGCAAGGACTGTGATCTCTCTCAGGCTTGGGAGATGTGATAGAAAGCGGATCGTTCTTCCTCATTCTGTCCAGTGAGAATGTCTCCCAGAACAACACAAGCCTCAGGGTGTCACAGACCATCCTGGTATCTCAGGAAGTAAAGGACCTTTCTATTTCTATTTCATTCACCTGATCTCAATGTCACATTAAGTCCTCGGGGAAAAAAAAAAAAAAAAAAAAAAAAAAAAAAGGATATTCTCATTTTTTTCCTGTTTCAGTTGATCAGCTTTTGTTCATTCACTTCAGGTCACAGTCACCAGGCATGATCCCAGCATTGCTCCCCTCCCAGGTGGTACCAGCAGACATTTCTGCTGAGGTACATTAATGTGTCCCCATATGGCTAAACAATGGCAAACCTGCCCATTTAGTATTGTCTTTTTTGAGCAGAAGAATAAATTACTGAGACTCAGCTGATGTAAGGGGATTTATTAAAGTAATCTGACTCAACTGTTTATCTGAGTCATTGGGATAAATCTTCTAATTCATAATCTGTAAGAAGTGAAAGTTGCAATTTACCTCTTCTCCACTTATTGCTTTATTTTTCCCATTTAATTGGAGGTTGATTTCATATCAGGGCAAAGACGTTTTCATCCTCTGTGCTTACACAGAATCTTTCACAAATGCATTTCTGATCTCATTCACAGATTTAATTAGCTCAGTGTCTACTTATCCAGACACTTCTATGGTCTTTGTTATTTTGAAAAGTGTAAGCACGCAAAAGGAATGAAAAAAGGAAAGATCCAGCTTACTCAGACTATATGAATGAAATCTGTGATATGAAATTATAAAGTGATTCACATTTTCATTATTATCAGTCATAACCAGTTGGATTTCCTGACAGAAACTCATCAGTTTGCAGAGTATTTTCAATGTTCATTCTGAACACTCACTCCAAGAAGTCTGGCCCAGAGAAAAGATTCTCATCATAGCGAGTATCAGTCAAATGCTATCTCTGTTTCTTCAACCCTTTCTCGAAATTTTAGCCCTGCTATTTAGCTTTTTATTCCTCTTTAGTGCACTGAGCATCATGGACTTTAATTTAGGCTAAGATTCCAGAGAGGAAAAGAGTCCTTATCCTTTAGCTTCATCACATCCTTGCACATACATTTAAGGATGTGATTAAACCAAATTCTCCTTTCCTGACCTGGTCCTCTACAAGACTTAGTTTTTTATTAGTAAGATAAGACTGCAGTAAATAGGAGCTGGTTTTGAATGAAGGAATCTTACACAAATGAAGAATCTTTTACTTGCAGACAGACAGGTTTTTCTATACATTAAAAAACAGTAAAACCCAGACATAATACTACAGGCATGCAAAAGAGAAAGAGAGAGAGAGATACGAATAAAACAGAATTTAAAGGAAGTCACACCACATGCAAATAGCCAAATCTGTAAGTGATGCTCTGAAGAGAGAGAAGCTCTCTAAAACAGTTTCAAAAGAAGAAAGGAGGCCAAGCTTCGACTATTTTTACATAGTGTCAATTTGCAGCTCATCATCAGGACAGTGCAAGGGAGGATTATGCAACTCCTTCAGGATGGTTATCCTGTGAGGAATGTAATTAGAAGGGCTCTGCTCTCAAAGCATGTCAGTCTTGAGAGGTTTTCTCAGATGAAGAAAGCTACTCCCCATCCTAAAGATGGGTCAGGGTCATGGAAAGGGAGAAGCAATCAGAGAAAAGGCGTTCCCCTCTCACAATAGGGTCCAAGAAGGGGCAAAACCCTAAAGCAGAGCGTGGTGGTGTCATCACTTTGGTGACAGCAGTGGGATCAAAAGAGCAGGAACTCGTATTTACAGCTGGGAAAAGACCAAAGACATGTGAGGGGAGCAGTGTTCCTCCTTTAAAGAGAGAGGGGTTCGTGCACTGTAGATCTGCATATCCTAAAGCTGTGGATGGTGAAACAAAGCCCAGGCTGTTTGCTTTCACACAGCAATTGTTTCAGCAGCAGTGTTCTCTGGCTAGTTATGCAGCAAATAACTACACTGAAAGCAGATGGCAGGCTGGGCTTGCAGGACCAGAAGCAAAAATTAATTCGAGTGCACAAGCTTCCTGCAGCATTCAGGTATCAGAGCACCTGGCAAAGTGCACAAGTTGTTCTCAGAAGTCTCCAAGGGCTAATGCCAGAGTAGGTGCAGATCCTGTGGTGCATCTGTCTTCCCAAATGCTACACTGAGATCTCAAGGAACCCAGCTCAGCTGCAGGCGTGTGAAAATTCATTTAATTTTTCAGCCACTGAATATAAAAACATGTTTTCTCACTCCTATTATTCAAATCTGGGTAAATTTTCAAGCTGAAAGGCTTAAGGCCAATATTGTGTTTTGTGGACCATTGCTTTTGACCAGAGAAATAAAAGATGGAACCTAATTGAGCCATTTGCTCCTGTAAAGAGACCACAGCATGGGAACAATAGCTGCACCTATTCATTCATGAAGGTGCTCAGTATATGAACTTAATGAGCACGAACAGCAGCTCTGTCTCCACAATGGATGCTCCTGTTACTGATCCATAAACCATGCAGAATTCCAGCAACATGTTCCAGCAAGAGACCTCTATGAGCCTGTCCTATTTTAAAGGAATGATAATAAAAGTCACTCTCCTTGGAAGAGAGAAATCAGAAGGCTTCTGATTATCTGTGCACTGATTTGCATATGCTGCTGTAATGATAATTTCTCGGCCGTGCTTTGGGGGTGAGGCAGCTCCTCAAAGAATGAGAACAGAAGCATGGGCAGTGTCACTGCACTGTGTTATCTCACAGAAGAGACTGCAGGACTTGTTTTCATCAGTGAAACCAGGCAGGCTGACCAGTCTCCTTTCCTGTTCACTACCCAGTGTGCATAAACAAAATCTCTTGTCTCATACACTCTGTTTGAGTGTTTACTCAAGTAGTTCAGAGACAGATGCTACAAGGAAAGCAGACAGCATCATCAGGTTTCCCTCTGGGAGCATCTCACCTTCTCTGCATTGGGGAAACATGAGCTGTACAGAAAAAACAGTTATGGGCTAATGCTCATTTTCTCACCTAAGTACCATCCCAGACACCAAAATTAATCACAAAGGCTCTTATTTATATTGCCCTGACCCTGGCTAAATCCATCCTCACACCACCTGGAACTGATAAACCTATCAGTTATCAGTCCATCAGGGTGTTAGGATGCTGTTCTTCCAGACATTGGTCCCTTTCTGACTCTGCTGTCAGTGGGCAGAAGAAATCACGAGTCTCCCACTGACGACTGCTGCCAGCAGGTTCAGTGTGTCCCAAGCAGCAGCACCACAAACAAAACCTTTACCACACAGCGGTCCCAGACCAAAGATAACACCCAAAACTTCCTGGGGGTCTGCAAGGCTCTGAAGTTGGGAAATTCCAGGGGGGTTTGCACAGCTAAAAAATAGTCAGCTATTTTTAAAACAGAGTAGGGAAGGCCCTGAGGAATTTGTTAACTTAAAATAGGAAAGAAACACCCACACCCACAGCCTGTTTTAGATCCAAAGCAATGCACTAATGAAGACGCTGAAACACAGAGTCCCCCTCAGAATTTAATTTTAGTGTCTCAGCTACTGTCTTATCTCAAAAATAAGGACTCTAAGAACAGAAAACCAACACCACCCACTCCCTTTACTACATCTGTGTCAGAACTCCCACTAATCTCCCTTCCCTTTGACTCCAAGCTTCTCTATTTCCTGATTAGAGGGGAAGGATTTTCCCATTAACACCTGCATATTACATCCTAAAGATGTGAAAAGTCTTGAAACAAGGGGCAGCACAAAGCCTTAAGTATGGGACCTAAACTGAACGCCTTCAGCTCCTCTCTGTGCAGGGACAGCATGTGGCATCTGGTTCCCCTCTTTGATTCGAGTGGTTTGCATATAGATTTGCATTGTTTTTATAACTACTCCTGCTAAATATGTATTAGATTCCCAGAGGGGACTAAGTGAGGGATGAAGGAAGGATTTGAAAGGTTCCAAAAGATCTTTATCTGTTTGATGCAGGTGCCTAGGTCTGACAGCACTGAGGAGTAGAAGGTCTGGATTGTTCCTTCTCTGGATACGTGTGACACCATCAACCCCCAACTTCATCTTAGGTGCCATGGGAGGTCACGTAAAAAAATCATCTACACCTGCCCCAAGATGATTTCTGCCTAACAAAACATGACATGGCACACACAAGAAAAAATCTGATGGAGGATGCCTGAGGGAACAAACCTCATGAGGCAGATTCTGGTCTCAGTGAGCTGGGGGAAATCACTCAGACATGGACAGTGCTGGGGGCTGGACAAGGATTGAAAAGCTGCTCTGGAAGAGCTTCAGTACTGAAACAAAATATGCTCCACAGCAATCAAACCTGCTCCTCCTGCATTCATCCACGGAGTGATTTGGTCTTTCCCTGCTGCTCAGCTGAAGGGGATTCTCTCTGCCTCTTCACACAGAGGGGTTTGAGGGTAACACCTGACTGAGCCCCCTCAAGTGGATCCTCTCAGAGTGTGTGGTGTGGGCTGGGGAAAGGAGGAGGAGAAAGACAAGATACAGCTAGCTACGCATGGATGTATAGGAAGATGAATATGTGAGATGCACATCCATTATGCATTAAAAATTTCAGAAGTATTCTGGGCATCTTTCCTCCTAGCATGAAAAAATTATGTATTAATAATGAAATCGTGTATACCTTAGCCATACTCCCCCATAAACACATTTGCTTGGCTGTAGCTTGAAATTTTAAATATTAAAGTGAAAGTCTTGGGACCTACTTTTTTCAGCTGAAACGAATTGTCTTAATTTTACCTCTTTTTTTGGCTGGGAAGCTGTCCCTCTCTGGTTTTGTTTCTTGGGATACAACTTTCTCTTCCTACCTGCAAAAATTAGGCTGCAGTAACACAAGCACAGCAACACTAGGCAAGACCAAACTGCCTCAGAACAATCCAGTGTTTCTCATAATCCTCATTAACAGATATTTAGTGAACATGTGAAATAGAATAGGCACATTAGTTAATCCTGCTACAAATTCTGATTAATTTGGGGAATTCTGGCCCTTTATCCTTGCTAGATTTTTCTCCTCATCCAATCATTTTAAACCCATGTAAGGCCATTTTTTGGCCCATCCCAATTACTCTCCAACAGTAATGGCCATAGTTTTATCAGGCATTAGGTGAAAAAGCACTGTTACTTTATTAGGTTTTCCTTAACTGTTCTGAAATTTTTAAAAAAAATTATTTTTTCTTTTTCAATTCAACTTTTTACAGCACTCATTATTGCAGATTCCCCCATTATATTTTCCTTTCAGCCATTTCTTCTTCATACATTTTCACTCTTTCTCATTCTCCTTGCATAACATTTTTTATTTGTTTGTTTCTAGGCATCTTCATGCCCCATCCTTCTACTATTTCCAGGTCTAAACAGCTCCTTTTCAGGATGGGCTCATTGGTATTCAGGATGTGGGCAAGGCATAGATTTATACAGTGGCATAATGATCTGTTCTGATTCTTTCTTCATTACTTTTCTAATGCATCCTAACATTTTATTTGCTTTTTTGACTGCTGCCAAGAATTAGGATGAAGTTTCCAGAGAACTGTAAATATCCAACTGCAAAGTTGTGGCAAACTATTTTTGCACATACTGTCCCTGATCTACTTTTGTTGAATTTTAGCTCAGCTGATATTAGTAGGACCATTTCAGAGATGTGCTGGCATAACAGACAGGCCTCTGAAGAAATGCTACAAATGCTCTTGGGATGAAGAGTGTCATGTGAATGTGCTGCATTTAAACTAGGTGAAGGCAATTTAAAGAAACAAAATCTTGCTCTGACTCTGGAAGCTGGTCCTGAAAGCCCCCACCTGTGCAAGAAGACAGCTCTGGCTGCTGCAGACTCCAATCCTTCCTTGCCCAAACATCTCACCTGAGAATGAAGGAGTTTTACTACGAAAGTGAGAAGAGATGAAAGGGAATCCATGCCTGCCATGCTAAGCACAGATGAAAAGAAAGTCCTCACTGCAAGGAACTCCTGATCTAAGTAATATAGAAAGAAAGAGAAAGGTGAAAGCAGGAACAACAGCAACACAAACAAATCAATGCCACAATGTGTGCAGCTCTGGGCACCACAATACAAAAAAGATTTAAAGCTATTAGAGAGGGCAACGAAGATGGTGAAGGACCTTGAGGGAAAGCTGTATGAGGAGCAGCTGAGATCAATTGGTCTGCTGAGCCTGGAAAAGAGGAGATTGAGGGGAGACCTCGCTGCAGTTACAGTGGGGAGAAGCAGAGGGGCAGGCACTGATGGCTTCTCTGTGGTGACCGGTGATGAGACTCGAAAGAATGGCCTGATGTTGTGTCAGGGGAGGTTTAGGTTGGCTTTTAGGAAAAGGTTCTGCCCCCAGAGGGTGGCTGGGCACTGGAACAGCTCCCCAGGGCAGTGGACACAGCTTCAGCCTGACAGAGTTCAAGAAGTGTTTGGATATCGCTCTTGGGCACAGGGTGTGACTCTGGGGGATGGTCCTGTGCAGGGCCAGGAGCTGGACTCAGTGATCCTTGTGAGTCCCTTCCAACTCAGCACATTCTGTGATTCTGTGTCCTGTGAGGAGAAAGGGCTGGAGTTCTGCAAGGAGAACAAACCTGAGCAGAAAGATGGCAATGGAGAGAAGAGGGAATACGGAAATACAAAGAAATTCTGAGAGACTGGAGTCAAGATAGACTGACATGACAGCCAGTGTGAGAAAGGGTTCTGGATTTCACAGCTAAAGGGGAAATGAGTGGGGAGCTATGAACAGGATATCACAATAGTCTGCACTGCCATGGAGCCAGGAATGGTTGCAATAATCATTAACCCTTAAAGCAGTGGGGCAACTGAAGTTTAGAGGGACAGGCAGTGTGTGTCCCCAAGGCTGTGTTTAACCTCAAAAAGCAGCTAAATGACATCTCATCTGAGGCCACAGCCTTGACAAACAGAGACAAGAAGCTGCAGTGCTGGAGGGATTTATTGTTATTGGCCTTTGTTTCCTCATGCCTGGCAGAAATGCAAAGCGTGTTCACTGCTCCTGATCC
Source organism: Brachypodius melanocephalos (assembly GCA_013398615.1). Taxonomy (NCBI): domain Eukaryota; kingdom Metazoa; phylum Chordata; class Aves; order Passeriformes; family Pycnonotidae; genus Brachypodius; species Brachypodius melanocephalos. The sequence continues at coordinate 16,584,636 of VZSR01003806.1, read as the reverse complement.
TGCCTTCCTAGAGAGGAGGAAAAGGATTGCTCTGCAGCACTGAGCAACAACAGTTGTCCCTGCAGCAGGAGGAAACCATGCTTCACACCTTCCCAGTAAATTTCAAATTTTCTTCTAGTCCAGTTCTGCCTATTTTCCCCCACAGCAAGGTTAGGTAAGGCTTTTAAAAGACAGCAGTTCATCAGATGAGCAGATCTGGAGGATGGAAGGGTTTCCACACTCAGTTTTCTGAATGCTTTCATGCCACAGCACTGCCTGGAGTAAATTGAGGAGCTCCAGGAAAAAAAAAAATCTTGTCCACTGTCAGTGCAGAGTTCCTCAAGGTCTCAGAAGGAAGGGGGCTGCTATTGCCCTGGGAGTAGCAGAGTGCTCTTCTTTACTGCTCTGGGATGGTTTTAGCAACTCATGAATGGTCAGAGAGCTTTTCAGAATTTCAGCCCATTACATGTGGTACTACACAGTAACATCTCCCACCTGCTTTCCAGCACAATCCAGCAGCTTCCTTGATTATCCATCAGATCAGTCATTTAGCAAATTTCATGTCACGCTGACCAGCTGCATCTGGCATCACAGCTCATTTGGCAGAAAAAGAAACTCTGCTGTTGCAGCTCAGTCAAAGACAGAACATCTGGCTCATCAAGCCAAGCAAACCAGACCCATTCAACATGGTGCACTGTCCAGCTTCATCATCACTGCACCCTCTTCCTCTTGCTGCTGCCTAAAACATCTGAAACACCCCTGTTATGGGGAAAGAGTGAATCCATGATTTACAAATCAAGATTAACAGTTCAATTTGGTTTTGTGTCCCTCTTTTCAGAAACTCCTCCTTGTGATAGAAAGGCACATGATCCTGGGGAAACAGTGAGTCAGTATCAGCTCCCCTCCCCATGATTAGGAATCAATGCTTTGGCTGGTACCCACACACATACATTGGCTCCTTGGTTGTCCTGGGTTGTAGTATAGGAT
>VZSR01003806.1:16568530-16580386 GCA_013398615.1 Brachypodius melanocephalos | reverse complement strand
TCTAAACCACCTGAATGTCGGAAAATCCCAATCCGACACACCAGGACAGGCAAAACCCACTTGTTTAACTCTTATGCCTCTCTATACACTTCAATTAAATACTTAGGTCACTTTAATTAGGTGTTTTCCCCCAGATCGTTCCCAAGAAGTGAGAAAAGGATGATAAGCCATCAGGTCACACCCTGGGTGTCATCAGCCAGGGGATGAATGGGCTGCCTTGCACCTGTGGCTGGTGTGGGTGTTGGTCTGCTCAGTTATTGCAAACCCTTCTGCCAGTGGTGAAACAGCCCCTGGAGATTCTGCATCCAGAGAGGAAGCACAGGCTGTGTGACTTATGATGAAATAATTAATTATGCTCTTTTTCCCCCCGAAAGGATCAAATTGGTGATTTGAGTTTGTGTTTGGGGGGGTGGGGTTTAATCAATATCTTCTTTCAAGTAGCTTTAATATTGCTTAGCATATGAAGATAGCAATTGACTCAGTTGTGAGTCTCAAGCCCCAAAGAAGTTCACTGTTTTTCACATTTAAATCCATTTTTACATTTAAAATACATTTAAATTTTACATTCAAATATTTATTTAAATAAAGTTTTTGCCCCTTGTTTGTACTTGATCATGTGATTTTACCTACTGAAGTAATTATTCCTTTGGATTTTCCTTTTCTACTGTTTTTCCAAAGTGAATATTGGCATTATCTGCTGCAATAACTGCCCCTGCAGCTGCTTGTCACAGCTGACTGGGCACCTGTCAGGTCATTCACAAATTCACAACATATTGTCCCCCTCCAACTCCATTACATACATGTGCAAAGATGATTTTGCAGAGGGAATTCAAAATGAGTCACTATCTCACACTGCAGGATGGCAGGAGAGCTTTCCAAGATGCTACAGTCCCAGGGTGGTTTAATCATGACTTTGCTCTGTACCATGAAATACAATTATTTTATAGCTAAGCAGTTCCAGAAAAGCTGAAGTTAGTCTGAAGCAGTGACTGTGCTTGCATCTGAGGCAGGAGGATTTGAAATGGATGTACCTGCAGCCACTACCACAGGGAGATGATTTGTGTGGAGCAATTCTTGGATTCCTCCTTTTGTGAAGGCTGAATGTTCTGATTAGTTTTCAGCTGCTCCCAAAAAGGGCAAATCCCTTCCCTCTTGTCCTGACCAAGCTCGGTAAGGTGGCCAGCAGAAACCCCCAGCTGGGCTCAGCCCTTGTGGGTCCCCCCACAAAGTTCTCTGGAGGAGATCTCCACATCCCTCCTCTGCTCTCAGGACCCCCAGCACCCAAACCCCCAGAGAGGAGGGGATGCACTCAGGGCTCTGACATCAGACAAGCAGATGGTGAAATAGGACAGGAGGAATGGGGTTTGGATTGAGAGAGGTGTGGAGAGTGCCAAGCTGCTTCCCCTGGTGACCACCTCCCTTCATGACCCACCTCTTTGCAGGAGAGCAGCTCTTTAAGGCACAGTTATTGAGTGAGCAGCTCATTGAAGGAGCAGGGGTGAGCAGGTCATTGCCATTAAACCACTTAATGAACTGGGTCTTTTTCTTCTCCATAAGTTATTCAGCCTGATTTTCATAGTTTGTTACTCGTCGAGTGCCCGTGAAAACATTTTTCACCCCTAGGGGCCACTTGAAAATTGGCTGATGCAGCTACTGTTTCAAACCTTCACTCCAAATAATATACTTTTGGTTCCTTAGCCCATGGCAGAACAGCTTTGCTGCTCAGTGGAAGAATTCAAAATCCTCACAGGAATTTTCTAGGTGGCTGCACAAAGATTTCTGATAATGGTACTCATGAAAGGGCAATTCTTGGAAGTATATGCTGCCTTCTCTTTCACAAAAGTGTTAGACTGGAAGCAACCTTACACAAAAAGTCTTTGCCAAATTCTGACATGGTCTCTGTGCTCCTTGCAGCCTCTTCTCCTTCCTGTAGTATTTGGAATCCCACACTTCTTGTACTAAAGGAGCAGAAAGATGCTCAGGCTGTGAGGAAAACCCTGCAGAATGCTGTACATATCCATGCATTATCCAGTTTTTCTGGAAAATAACTTAAAGGAAATTATCTCCTTCTATGAAATGTGAGTTGATCTCTGCCCCAAGAGTGTCAATGCCTGAAAAATTTGAGAAGAGAGTTTAGTGTCATGCACAGTTTAAACTGTATGAAGCAATGCAATTTTTTTTGGTGCTCTTCTACATCTGTTGGTGTTCTTTTGCTCTTTGTGCTTGTTTCTCTGTAGAATTTCCAAATCATGCTGGTGTTACTGTATGTTTGTATCTATATAAATACAGAAATCTGAGTAGCTGTCAGACTCCCTGGAGCTTGTAATATAAACAAATTATAAACAAAGAACTTAGTATCTCCATAACTGACATGTTCCACCTGACTGTTCTCTGATAGCGAGCAAAACAAAGCTGTGCCATACATTTTTAAAAAATATCTTTGGGATTTCTCATGTTCTAGGTCATGACAGTGCCTTTCAGAGGGATTGATTTTGTAAGTATTCACTTTGCTTCGTTGATCTCTTTAATTTCTTTCACTGTAAGACCTATAAAATTTCTCACATCCAGACACTCATATCTTTGTACAATTTATTTCTGTCTGCAGACCAATACTCTTATTTCTACATTCCCCAAATATCTGTGCCTTAACTGTTTGCCACCTTCTTCTTCATCTGCAAGTTCTCTGGGTAAGAAAAGGAGGTTTTTGTGTGTTTGTTTCCAGCATATTATCACAGCACAGTGAAAGGGACCAAATGGGATTCCTTTGTGATATAGCAGAGTGAAAAATACCCAGTTTTTGGCTGAATTCCATTTTCTACATCTGCAAAAGCAGATGGACCCAGGAGAACAACTAGAAGGTTATCAGTGCTGCTTTCTACTTCTGCTCTACCAAACACAGCTTGGTCCTGATTGATCTGAGAGATTTTATCTTGGGGCTTTGGGGTGAAATTGGTTCCTCTTTCCAGGGAGCTCAAAACGATCCTTTCTCTTTGCATCCTCAGCTTCAATCGAGCCCTGGGAGCACTGAAGAGCCTTCTACTTCCTGAATTGCATAGGCTTCTGAATTACACAGACTCCTGAAACACCAAGGGTTTGCTTTCTTTTGTCACTTCTAGGACCCAGCCTTTCTATAGAGTAGAGTCATTAAGGTTGGAAAACACCTCTGCAATATCATTTCCAACCATTAACGCAGCACTGCCAAGGCCAACACTAAACTGTGCCACATCTACACATCTTTTAAATCCTTCCAGGGATGGTGACTCCATCACTTCCCTGGGAAGACTGTTCCAATGTTTTGGTGAATGTGTTTTTCCTGATATCAAATCTAAACCTTCCCTTGCACAAGTTGAACCACCCACCTGCCCTCAAACTTGGAGGGTGTCATTGCCCTGTCCCAACCATTTCTGCATGTTTGCTCAAGGAGCACTCAACTAAGATCCAAGTTCTGCCACTCAGCAAGTTTTAAAGCAAATCCATGCAAGCATTTTAGGTTATTGACATCCCTGTTTTACAATATATCCCTCTGTGTCATTGGCTACTGGAGCAAGTTTTCCTTCAGCTGCCAGCACTGCCAGCTAAAGTCCCATTCTCCCCTGTAGCTGAAGGCATTTTTTATGAAACAGAGATAAAATCTTGTGGTTTGATTTTTGGTTTGCTTTCTTAGAAGGAGGAAGTAAAGGGAGCCATGCTGTCAGTGTTTGTGTGGCTGCTTCTCCCATCCTTTTAACATTAATTGATCCTCAGGACCAGTTTCATACAAATTTGACAGAAGAGAAAAATCTTCAGGTACATCAGTCTTCTGGAATTTTCATGGAAAAAGCACTGAGAGAATGACTCTGTCAGTGACACTTCATAGGGAAGATTAGAGTATAAGATGAATTTTTCATACAGACCAAAGACCTTGGACAGTGGAAAAGACTGAGGACATGCTTGAATCTTGTTAAACAGCAGAGAGTTGCAGTGCACAAAATTTTAGGAAATTAGGCTTTATGAGTTTTGCTAGTCTGCAGAAAGCTTGTAAAATTGCTGATTCTGTCTGTGCTATCCATATGTATAGGAAATAACCAGAACACACTAAAATAACAGGAAAGTTCTGTTTAAAAGTAGCTGTGTTATGAACTCCCAGCTGGAAGGACTGATTATTTATCTATCAAATGTTCTTTTTGTTTGAGACAAATGTGGACACAATTCCTGGAGAACTGGTTTCTAAAATAGCAATGCAATACAAACTGTTTATCGCAGAACCACACAATCAACCAGGCTGGAAAGATCTTTGAGATGATGAAGTAAATCCTTGAATACCCCCTATAAACAAGCAGTGAATCCCCAGATGAGAAAGAATTCATTCATGGCATCATGGAAGAGACAAGGATCAATCTAAGCTGTGGCTGTGCACCATCATGGAATTGGTCAATGCAACTGATCCAGTGAAGAACACCACGTCACCTCCAGGTATTTTCTGTTTGTACAACTTCTCTGTCCTTTTTATGAAAAACTTAGAAACCATCTTCAAAGCTATGCCTGGAAACATGATCATAACTCGATTGGATGTCAAAAATAATCGGATCAAAAGAGGCACAGTGTTCTGACACATAATAATTTCCCTCAAATCTCATTCCAGCTAGTCACCAGCTTTTGTGCTATAATTACCTGCCTTTCTGTCTCTACTAACCACAGGGACTACAAATGTTATTACTTCTGTTCTGATTAAGTACCCTGTTCTACTCAGATACCAACTGACTTTTTTCTTTGAAATTGTCTAATCAGCTAACATAATTAAGTTGTATCCAGAGCAGTTTCCAAATTCTGCTTAGCTTGGGGCTCTCTGGTTCTGTTTTAGAACCAAAGTCCCAGGGAAAGCAGAGGTTTGTCTGTTTTTCCAGTTGTCAGTAAGAATGTCTAAGAAATGATATTTCCTCTCTTTGCAAATTTTGACTCACTTTTTGCCCAAAATCTATAACTATCTAAAAATCCTCCAGTCTTTTGAAGTAGACATTGGCTGATTCTCAGCTCTGTGCTCTTTGTAGGAGCTAATATATATATATATATATTAACCTTCCTCCTCAAAACAATACAATGGCAAAAATAAGGAAAACATACAGCACGTTAGGAATGATGTAGAAAGATATTTCTGGATAAAGACATGCATTTTACCCGGCATCTTCTACCTTTTTGCACTCACACATAGTGGATGGAGGTTTCAGTGTGACAATTCCCAAATGTGTGGGAACAAAAGCCAGGGGACAAATGTAATAAGATACCTGAGGATCCAAATTTTTAGAGGCACAGGACATTACTTAAAATGACTTATTTTCTGGACCATAGAGTAAAAACTCTGACAGTGAGTTATCTGCAAACTTTGTTCAAATTTTAGTCATGGAGATGTCTGAAGGAATTGAATAATCCTGAGATGTCTGCAATGATGGACTCAAGGGGCAAGAATGAGTCAGCATCAAAGCAGGAACAAATCAGGACAATCCTCTGAGCAGTCAGTAGCACCCAGTTTAATGTCATGAAACACTGATTCCCTTTTTTCCTGAATTTGAAAGCCAGTCTGACAGGAGAGCTTCCTCCATTTCCTCTGCTGCCTCATCATTGTGGGAGGAAAGAATAGAGATATTATTGTCAAATCTCTGAGATTCTCCACAGAAATGGCAGCATCTCCACCATCACTATCCCATCCCTCAGGCATTTCTTTTTCGTTAAGAGTCATTTTTAGTGTCTAAATTCGCGTTGGACCTGCAATCTGAATCCATATATCTTGCAACCGCTGCCAAAGGCTGCCGTGGGAAGGCTTGTTTGTGGTAAGGAAAATCATAATTTGCTTTACTGCCACAGAAAATTTATGAAGGAGATTTCTCCTTTTCTGAACCCCAATCATTAAATAATGTTATTTTTTTTTCTTTTATTTTAGCAAATCTTGTCCATATATCTGACAATACCCATACATTAAATATTATTGCTTCATCTGCACAGAATGATACATACAGGACAGTGAAAAAAAGGATTTATAGAATCATCATTTGAGTTAAAAATGCAGAAAGATTTTTCTTCCAAAAGAATGAATATTCCCTATAAAGAAGGAGGAATTTGAGACTGGCACTATGACATTAATTAATAATAATGCCAAATCCCTATCTGAAAAAAAAAATCCATATTCAGCAGAGCATTTGCTTTAAATGACAGCTTGAAAGGGTTTCCCTCCGGAACATGTAAACAGGAAGATCCCCAGCCTGTTGTCTTCCTGTCTCAAAAAATTGTGAGCAGATAAAGGAAAAATCATGGAAGTGAAACAAACCATTCCCCAACTGTTTCCAGCCTATTTTCTCCATGTAATGCCTGTCAAGTTCTCAGTAAAGCTAAAGGGATTTATTTGAATTTGAATCTGAGCAAGTACTGAACACCTCATTTCATCTTAATTGTATGGATTGAATTCTGCAGCTGTAATGGAACTTGCAGTTGTTAAGTAAACTGAAATGCTCCTGTAATTGATTGCAATGAACCTGCATGGTTTGTGCTTTATTCAAAGAGAACTGCTAGTGAGTCTTGTCTTCTAGTGGAAGGTTCCCTGCCCATGGCAGAGTGGTTGGAACCAGATGGTCTCTGAGGTCCCTTCCAACACAAACCACTCTGTGAATCTATGAGAGAAAAAAAAAATCCAAATACAAGTAATATAATCAAACAAAATCTAAATGCCACCAAGATTAAAACATTATGAATTTTCAATCATTTCTATAACAACCATTCTGAGGAACGTTTGCTGTGAAACAAATACCCACATGCGTATGCACAATGTTTAGTTTTTATAGAAAGCGTCCATTTACAGATTTATAACATACAGAAAACCTGCCATTTCCAATGGAAAATTCAAAATCAGTAAGAGACTGGTAGGTGAATCCAATCCCTGTGCACACTCCCTGGCCATCTCTTGCTGTGGCCCAATTGCATTTGCAGCTCCCAGCAGTTACAGATCCCACTGGGAATGTGCAGACCCCAATCTGCAAGTCCCATTCAGTGTTTCAATTATAGCAGCTTATAACTGTGATCATCTGCATTTTATATTGGGAACACACTCACCAAGGACATGACCTGGTTTTTGTTAGGAGTGAAAGGGGGACATCAAAACCTCTTCCTCTGCTGATGCTCCTTCAGCCTCTGTCACTGCACTGAGGTCACGAGAAGTTGGGCAGGATCACAGAGCTGAGCTGCCTAAATGGCACGGTGCTAAAAATATATTTATTCAGAATGGCTAATTAAGGTGAATGACTACCAGCCTTCATTAGCACTGAAGTGGTGTTAGTTTGATTAGACTTCTGGCCTAGATAGATTTGCAAGGCGTTATGTTCCTGATGCAATTTCTCTAACGAGAAAGCATTTCAGATGAAATGTTACCCCTCAGTGTCTTTCTTTGTGTAAATATTAAGTAGACATTTGCCTTTTAATGCTGATGTAATTTTTAGGGAGCAGGGAAGCAGTGAAGATGTGACATCTGCATTGCCTTGGGATATGGGGAGAATGTGAGAAAATAAATTTGCAATTCTTGCTCCAGTTTCATTATTTAAATACCTTGCAACATTTTCGCAGTAGAAAGTCTTACTCGAAATGTGCTCATGAAACCTGCCTTTTCTTTAAACACACCATTATATACTTCTTGCTCTTAACTCAGAACTCTCTTCAATCAATATTTCAGTGCTTAAACATAGTTAACATGGCAACATAAGTTTTAGATTAGGAAAAATGCCTTCTGCTGTGCTCCTTTTACCATAAGCCAGGGGGGAATAGGAGAAACATACTGTTTACTTATTAATTAGAACTTACAATGATCTGTGCTGGAATGGTGTTCAAGAAAAAAAAACACCCATTTGGTTGGACTATGGTTACTTTAGCACAAAGTCTTGCTGAATGACTCCAGAACTATAAGGTTTAGCCACAATCAGAAATCTAGACGTGCTTAGTCTTTCTCTTCCATCCTGTCTCCCCCACATGACACAGACCTCACTCATCCTCCTACCTCACATCTCCAAAATGTTTCCTCCACAAAGTTTTCCTCCACTCCCTTCCCTTGTAGCCGTCATTTAGTTTCATGTCACTTCATCTATAGAAGAAATTAAGGAACAACATCCACTTGACGTCACTGGTGAGACAAAATTAAATTTCCCTTTATCATCATTCCCTTTATCATCACAAGATACTTCATGTTGGATTTGTAATTTCCTGAAGTATAGTTAGACTTATGGAAATCTCTTGCAAAGATACATGGGGGAACATGAACAGGAAAAACAAGTTTTAACAGGGACGAGTGAGACTTGCAATTCCAAATTTCTTAGGTATATTAAAAAAAAAATCTCTGTGAGAAAAATGTTACATTCATTGGTATTTAACATCTTCTCTGTGTGTTTATAAAAATACTTTTGTACAAAAAAAATGTGTGGCAGTGAAAATTCAGTGGTTTTGACTAGAAGATGATGGAGACCTCTGCAGAATTAAAGGATCAGGATCTTGTCCACAGGGAATAAATTTATCATATGTTTTATTCCAATTTATCTTGTGGTCTTGAGTATGGAAAGAAAATTCTACAGATAGAGAGTACAGGCTTGGCTCTTGGAGTGAGAAAAGCAGTGACCAAGGGAGCCTTGCTTTGCCATAGTGTTTTCGCTTAACAACAAAACAAAACAAAACAACCCCAAAGAAAAAAAACAAAAGCTAAAAGCTGCCCCCTCCCCCCAAATACAACCAAAGCCTACCCTAATCTTCTTAAAATATTATTTTTAATCTCATTCAAAAATTTTCACTGCTAACTAACTAAATACTTTTAAACACTTTTTTCTGACTTGAGTCAATATCATAACAAAAGTTATTTTACTTCATTATGAGTAAAAATAGTTGCCAGTAATTAAGAACCTTAACAAGCTGAAGTCAGAACAATCAGAGTGTTTAATACTCTGTTGGACCAATATTTAAGTAAAGTCAGTGCCCAGCACAGATAGGAAAGGATGGAGTTTAGATATGTACACACAACTGGAGGTTTAGTACTGCCACCTCCATAAACCAGGTTGTGATTGTTTTTAGATTGATTTATGTTATTTAATCCTAAAATGCAGATAAATCCATGGCAAATGGCCTGTGAGTCAAGGTAAGCTGGAAGACAAAAGCATTGGGAGGAAGAGGAGGGTTCTGGAGTCACCATACCTGACTGTACCCGCAATTCATTCTGGCTGTCACCAGTACCTTGTTAAAGAAATAACTTTATTCCCCCTCTTTCAAAAAAGCATTGCAGAAGACAGCTCAAGAGAATGGATTAATGGTTGCACTCTTGTGTTCTGTAATATGAAATGCAGCGAATGCTTTTTTTCATCATTGAAGTGTTATATGTCGTTAAAATTTCTAAATAGATTTATATAAGAGCTTCACCAGGATTTATAAGGCCAAGTTTTGAAAAAAATGATGGTCAATAGGATCATAAAAGATGATAGTTCTCCCAAAATTAAAAAGTTGGCATCACAATAAATAAGGAAGCACATTATAAACTAGTAAAGATTTCACATGCACCCATATTCCCAACCTCTTTACTACCCTTTTAGAGGACAGAAAAGCAAGGACTTCCATTTCATTTGATTGAAGCAACTTGAATGTTTAACTCCATTCAGCAAGCTTCTGCAGCCTCTGAAGATTTATGTCCTTTTCTAAAAAAATGATATTTTGTATAAATATTAAAAGACTGATCTAATAAAGCCATTATAGACTCTTATGGACTTATATTAAACAGGAATGGCCAGGTTTAAATAGCCAAATGCTTAGTGATATTTCTTAGTAAAATACCATAGTCTAAATGTTTTCCAGTTGTTTTTTAATATTTATTAAAACTTTTTCCATGAGATGGACCTTTTCTCCTTGCCTATGGACAAAACAAAGTATCATCTTCCACACAAGCTATTAATTAGCAATTCTATTAAAACAAATTAATCTAAATTAAAATCTTTTGAAGAACTGAACTCAACTAACTTTATAGTCATTAATTAGATACATATCAAATGAAACTGGATGTTATCTAAGGAAAAATGAACAACAAAAATTGCTTTAACAACTTAATCTGAGTGAAATTAGGTCTAATAACTTTGGGTTTCAGGACAGAGACACAATGTGTATTTCACATAAAGAGCAGGAAGAGTCTAACTTATGCTTTAAATTGTATCCATTCAACATATTAATTTTAAACTGATAAGCCAGAAAACAGAATTCAGCACCTTATAATGCAAAAGGAGTCAGTGCATACATCTCTTCTAGGTATATCCTTGCCTATCTAAGTACATCTGGATGCAGCTCAGTTTTCACAAAATGATACTTTGAACCTCTTGCCATCATCCATCCTTCTCATCTCTATTTCTTTGTTACTTTCTATATAATGAGGCACATTGGAACTGAAATGAAAGTACAAAAAATTGTTTTAATTTGAGAATATAATTGTGAGACTGTATTGAAATTTTTGAGGGAAGCCAGGAGTGGATCTACCCAAGGGAACATAAAAAGTGCAATGGGGAAAAAGAAGACTTTTCATTGTTCTTTGCAGATTTTCTGGGCTCTGGAAGGCAGAAAAGAAACCCAGCTTATTTAACATTTTTTTATTTAAATGATTTATTATATACTAGAGAAAAAAAAAAAAAAAAAACAAAAACATTTGCAGATGAATTTGACATAGTACAAGGGTGCTAAGGATAAGGATGTCAGTTATTCCTGGATCTGTTTTCCTACTTCATAATCTTCAGATGCACTTAAGAGAGAGAAAATTACACTTTTAGAAGGGGCATATTAGAATATTTTCTTTTTTTAACCAAAGGCCAAACCTCACCTTGATCTCATTTCCCAGATTTTTCCTGGTGCTTTTATGGGGGATGCCTTGTTCAAGCCCATTCCTGTCTCTCCAAATAGAGATTCCCATCCTCCTGTGACAGGTCTGATCACAGAGACCTTGCATGCACTGCTCTCCTCTCCAGAGGTGGGGGGAAATGGAACCCTGTGTTCTTGTTCCAGAGCAGGTGTATTTTGCTTTTGTGTATTTCAAAATAAACCCTCTTGTCTCTCTTAGTCCAGTCAGAGCTAACTGTGCTGGGTCCTTATGAAGTCCACAGTGTGATATTTATTCTCAAGAACTTACAGGTGCCTGTGTCAGATAAACATGGCTGAAAAACTTTGTCAAGATTCCTCTTTAGTCCTTCAAATATGTTCCTTCTCCTTACGGGCTGAATTAAACCATGCTTTGGAGCAAGGTGCAGAGGTGCCAAAGTTGCTGAAGAGCTGAACATTCAGCCAGTGCACAGCATCTCCATCTGCAGAGCTGCTCAAGCCTCTGCACACCCATGGGGCAGGCCTGCCCTGATGATCTCAGTGACAAAGAGCAGGTTTGATACCCCAGTCCCTGCAGGACACAGCAGCTGGTTGAAATCACTGTTAAACCCCTGATTGTGCTCACTGGTGCTGCAGGATCCTGGTGGAGATGGGGTTTAATGAGACACAGGTTGATGCTCTTTTCCAGCCAAGGCATGACATGGCTACTGTTAAAAAAGAATGTCTAGAAGGTGGAAGAGAGAGTAAAGGACAAAATAATGGCTTTCATGTCAGTTCCTCAGCTTAGAACTCTCAGAAAAAGAGATTTTCCCAACTGGAAGAAAAACTTAACAGGAAACTTCCTGCAGTTTCACATCCTGTTTCTTCAGTGAATGGGCCTTGTAAATATAGCAATACTGAAGCACAGAAACACAGAATATCCTGAGCTGGAAGGGTCTCACTAGGACAATCAAAGTGCAACTCCTGTCCCTTCACAGGTGTTGTGGTTTGAAAGCAAAACAAGTGAGAGGCTCC
>VZSR01003806.1:16533282-16564764 GCA_013398615.1 Brachypodius melanocephalos | reverse complement strand
GAAGGAAGGAAGGAAGGAAGGAAGGAAGGAAGGAAGGCCAAATCGTATCACTAAAGTTAAAGAATAACATCTAAGAAGTTTAGAAGTTTTTCGACCAGCTGGTTCTCCCTTTGTTCAGGTTACCATGCTAGAAGTCTAAAATCTCCAGCACAGGTAGGGAAAGGCCCAGGTGCTGCCCAGAAAATATTGGCAGCAGATTCTTCCATGCTCAAAAGCATTTTGACAAGGCAAACTTAGTTACAACCAGCATTTGAATAGAGATTTAAGACAGCAGCTGCTAAGTGGCCTTCTCCTTTATTTCCCTTGATGGAAAGAGTCAAAAGATCAGAAGTTCTAGATGAGAAAAGATTCATGTGAGATATTATGGGCTGCAAGAAGTAACTGCCATATGTCCTGCTAGGGGATCACACATTCAGTACCCAACAGTGGCAGAAATAGCATCCCCCACCCATTCCAGCTCCCACGCTTTCCTTTTCCGATGAACCAGGAGGGAGGGAGGGAGGGATGCTCACCAATGTTTAAGTGACCAAAGCTGCTGAAAGCAGATGGTCTTTTTATTTTCATCCTGTCCCTGCTTACTGCAGGGCAGCAAACCTCCTGCAATTGCCAGAAACATCTCTTGGAACCATCAGAGGACAGAAGGGCAGGAGGGATAAATAGGGAAGGGCCATGGAGAAGAGCAGCACAGGGAAGTGAAGGGCAGCCAGGTCCATCTCTGGGGAATTCACAGAGAGAAGAATTGATGAATTTAACCTTGAAAAGGAAAGCTACATCACGATTTGTGGTCTGTCACTGAAGTGGTTTTTTTTTCTTTTGCCTGTAATTGCTAGAGAAAAAATGGAGATCAAAGGAGCAGCTTATCACTGGCAAAAAAAAAAAAAAGACTGCTGAGGGAGAAACAGTATCATGATCTAATTCACTCTAAAAAACAAGAATCACTTTTATTTATCATTTCAAATAATACAAGGGGCTTTGGGTTTGTGTGGCTGCTTTCTTTGTTTGTTTGTTTTAACTTGATTGATGCTCTGTGAAACTCAATTTTTAAATATTTCCCTGTGTCAGAAGACTGAATTTTATCTCAAAATGAAAGGTGTGTTATTTATGCAGCAGGAATTCAGGAAAACAAAAGGGAAAGAGCAAATAGCAGGAAGTTTGTCATAAAATCACAGAAGCTGATAGCAATGGCAAAATAGGAGAGAGTTTCCATGCAGGGACAGTGTTCTGAGTGCTGGTACAAGGGGTCTAAATAGACACCAGGCAGTGTTCAGCACAGTGAGGAGATGTTCAAGGTGGTCTCTGAACCATCAGGTTTGCAGGTGATGCAGCACAGCGTGGCCTGGGCAGAGCAGGTCTCTGTCTGCTGGGCCGTACCTCTGCTCTCTGTGCAGAATTACCCTGCTGACAGCATGAGCTGGCTCTGTCAGCTGTGAGAACTCTGCTGCCCACCCTTCTGGTCCTGCACAGTGCCAAAATTCCCCTGGCTCAGGGCAGGTTTCTCCTTGTCTGAGGCAGCCACCACAGCCCCTCTTTGCAAGCAGAGATCTGTGCAATGCTCTTGGCCACGCAGCTCCTCCCAAGGCAGCTCAGATGGACAGCATTCCAAAAGGACACACTGCTTAGTGCCTGGAAAAAGGGCTCCAGGAGGGTTCATGGAATCAGGTAATCACAGAGTGGTTGGGTTTGGAAGGCACCTTGAAGATCTCCTCATTGCACCCCATGAGCAGGGACACCTTCCACTATCCCAGATTGCTCCAAGGCCCTTCCAGCCTGTCCTTGGACACTTCCAGGGATGAGGCAGCCACAGCTTCTCTGGACAACCTGTGCCAGGGCCCCACAACTCCCACAGTAAAGAATTTCCTCTTAATATCCAATCTAAATCTCAAGGATAGGCAGCTCTGTGGTAGTCATCCAACATCAGATGAGAGAAATCCACCTTTTGGGGAAGAATGAATCCATGGGGAGCAGTGGACACTGTCCAAAGGATTGTGAACACGGTCTAAGATGTCTTTTACAGCATTAAGAATTCTGTTTGTATAATCCCAGCGACCACAGCAGCAAGAGCCTCCAGTGAGGAGACTTCAGGCCATGTGTGATCTTCTCACTGTCTCAGGCACACACAAGCTTAGCAGAGAGCTGCATCAACCTCTGTAACCTTCAAGGTTGATCAGCACAGCATTTACTCAGCTTCCACCAGACCTAGGAAAAGGAATAATTAATGTTTTCAGGAAAATTAATCTTGCTGGGAGCACTCAAGCACTGGCATTAATCTTTCTAACTATTATTGTTGCACTATTGTTTGCTTCCTTTTTTACTGGCTTCAGTTGTCCCTGACCTTGTTGACTATAAAGGAATCAGGCAAAAATTTTATGTAGGCCAACAAGGAGGTTAAATTAGAAAATACAGGAGAAAATAATTAATTTTCTTAGCTCACAGGAATTAGTGATCTGATCTACTTAGCTATTCTTCAAGGTTCTTAAGGATTAAAATAGTGAATAAGAAAGAGTGTGTTATAAATAAGAAGACAATTAGTGAAATTTGAACATTTTTCCAAGGGTGCTTGAATGCCCTCTAAAGTCAGTGCAGCAAAATGGAAGTGTGGGGGCTTGAGTTGGTTTTGATACCAGGAGGGATAAGCAGAGGTAATGGAATGTCAATCTCCTTGGAAAAACATGGGATGTGAATTTGCTGCTCAGATTACAGTTTGTAAAACTTATTATGAGGATAAGTTTTCATTAAACATTAAATGCTTGCAGGACTTCACTTTTGCTGCAGAAATGAAGCAAAAAGAAAAGTGGGGAAAAAACCTGCTAATGGGCAACAATTATTGATCTATGTAAGGGAACATTACAGCAGAACAAAGTGAGCTTCAGGACTAGAGAACACTTAAGACACCTGGAGATTTGATTGTGCAAAATCCTCGGCCCCTCCCCTTCATGTTCTCATTCAGACACAATGCTGACACCTCCATCAAACTGAAGGTTCTGGAAAATAGGAGATACTGAATCACTACATTTTCATCTGCTTTTGTTTCTGGGTTTTGTTCAAAATATGTGATTTTCTGAAATTCAAATATTTCTCTTCAGCTTATTGAACTAAGTTCAAGCACTTCTTCATTGATGTAGCAATCCCATCAGCAATTACATGCTTTTTTGGAGCAATAGTCAGGTGTCATCAGCTTTCTCCTTTTGGTGATGCTTCTGCCTTGGATTGTGTCTCTCAAAACCACAATTATGTGATAATCAGTTAGAAGAATCCTTTGGCTGAGACGGGAAAGACTAGTTTTACTGTGGGTCTGCAATCTAACAGAAACCTCACCATGTAAAAGGAGAACAAGTGTACCAAGAATTAAAGCACAGCTCCAGAGGGAATTATGGTACATTATGGGAACAAAAGTTAGTTCTGAAATAAATAAAAAATAAAATGCATTGGGGCTTTTTGTGGTTTGTTTTCATTTTTTGGTGGTTTTTGTTAAGCATTATTCCAGTAAGTGGTAATAAAAGAGATGAAAATGGTAGAGGAAGACTGTGCTTTCTGTTCATTATCAGAAGTAAAACTGAGAAACTTTCAAATATTTAAACCATTCTTCAGGTCTGGAAAAAGGCAAGAAATTTCAAAGCTGACTTGAGAAAAAGTCAGACCACACACAGTCTATGTACCTTTTGTAAGCACCCACATAACTTGAGGCAAGAAGAGAAAATTTGGCTTGGCTTTTACAAATGATGTGCCTTTACAAATGTCCCAATCACCTCCAGGGTTGACTGCTTATATAAGGAATCTGTCCTCCTCAAGACAAAACAAGATAAAGTTCAATCAGCTGAGAGGCTGTAAATCCCTTATCTGACCCAGCTGGGCTCATTGCAGAAGGAAAAGTGTCCAACAATTTTCCTGATCTGGTTTTTAAGCCCACACACTCCCTCCAGTCTTCCTAAGGTGATGTACTTACCCTGGCCAGTGCTGTCTTTATCTGAAATTACTGCCACTGACCATAAATAATAGAGGAACAGAAATTACCCTTGTTTAATAAATAATACTCTTGACATATTTTTGATTTGGTTTTAGTTGGTGAAGTATGGGATGAGTAACAGGGTTGGTTGTAGAAGACATTCTTGTGTCCTTGTTTCTCATTCTAAGAATACCAAAAAATGACCCAGCAGAGGACTATTCTTTATCTGGAACTATGCAGATGGCTTCTGTGTGCTGAAAATTCAGATAGACTTGAGCTTAAAGGAATTGAGATTTCACTGTGAGATCTTTCTAGACAACCAAAGAATTCAGGTGGCAGTAGATTTGAGGATACATAAAGGGGTTAAAAAATATCCAGAAAAAATATCAGAGAAAAAGGAATTTAGGAAGCCAGGGAGAAGTAAAACAAAGTGGTAGATAGGCAACACTTTTCTTTTTCTGTCCAGAAAATGGATGGAATGACATGAGAGACCTGGGAAGGACATGAGTGGATTTACTAATCAGGAGCAGAAGTACTCAGAAATACTCAGAGATTCTGACTTCATTTGTCATTTGATCACAATCAAACCATTTGTAAGGATTGTTTAGCTCAGATTAATGTTGGTCTGGAATCTGGGAATGTTTTGATGAAAGCTTGTTTGGATTCTTGCCTAGACATTTCTCCAGGACCATCACAGACCAACCATTTTGGGTAAACTTACTGATAGATTGACTCAAATCTTGGAAATCAGACTCTCCCAAAAGTCACAGATCTTTTTGGCTCCAAATATCAGACACCATTTTATGTAATCAGGTTTCGTTTTGTTGTGAATCAAAAAAAGAATACATTTGATAATATTAAAATCCTCTTTGAAATAAAACTTCTCCACTAAATGCTACAAAGATCAATGTTATGAAAAACGATGATGTAGAGTCTGGGATAGTTAAAATTTTGACCTTTCTGTATGAAATCCTGACGTTCCAAGGTACAGATTGGCACCCTCTCTTTGAAGGTTACAAGTAGTCCTAATGGTGATTATTGTTCCTGTTTTCAGATGCTGCAGTTCTGCCTTCCACCGTGTCCAGGGCTCTTCTGGGTCTGCAAACAGCTGAAATGTGCCCAGTGCTTCAGGCAGGAATTGAGCTGTGGTTCAAGCATAAGTGAGTAGGAAGGGGATATGTGATGTGAGGATTGTTCTGCATCCTCCAGGGCAATCACACAACAGGAGAACAGAGCAGCTCCTGTTTCTGTAGCTGGACTTGCCTGGCACCCAGAACAGGGCAACATCCAAAGTGGCCATTGGGAAAAGCAGTTGGAAATGGATAATACAAACATCATTTACTAAATCAAGTATGCCACAGCAGAGATTTGGGGCTTGGCACATGGCAGTCACTGAAACAATCCCTCTTGGTGCTGTCACCAGTCAGTCAGCATCGTTCCAGTGCTGCCTGGATGCAGGAACCAGCCCTGGCCAGAAATGTTCCCAATAGGAATCCTGATTGTATTTTTCCTTGTTTAGAGTCAGAGAGTGTTTGACAACAAGGCTGTGCCCAAAAGGTGCCAGCTGGCTTTGGGGCAGGTAGACAGGCCTTGGAGACATTTGGTATTAGAAGTACAGCCAGTGCAGACCCCTCTCCTCCAGCCTCTCTCCCCATCATCTCCTGAATGGAATTTCCTCAGGGCCCTCACATATCATCAGTCCTGCTGTGATCCATGTATCAACACATTCCCCAGAGCCTCTGGGCTCAGACAGACACCTTTCCAACCCTGTCCCAGTCTTCTGCCATCCAGAGTTCATTCTGATGGGATTACTTACCATTCCCAGATGTGCCAGAGGCTCTGCCCACAAATCCTCATTCCCATATTCATTTTTCACCCCCACTTCCTTCACAGCATCCTCTCCCTCTCTCCCTCTCTTTGGGATCCTCCATTTAGGATGTCAACACTTTAAACTGTTGGGAAACAGTAACGCTCAGACAATTTTTGCACTGGAAAGTGTCAATATGTTCTGTCAACTGTTTATATGATACAGAGGCAGTGACAAGAGCTGGCTGCTGACAGGATTTCAGCACGTCTGTCTAACACCAATGTCTCCCTCCTCACTTCCCACGTCTCACCAAAATCAGCAGGCTTCTGCTTATATTAGATGCCCTCGGATATTCCACCTGGTTTCCATCTGCCAGATCAGAAGGATATGGGTGTCCATACCTTCCCAACCCCATGTAAACAGCTCAGGCATCTCCTGGCATCCCAAATATCCTGGGCAACTATGTGCCTACACCAGAAATGATCCCTAGAGTTCTCTTCACTACAGCGAGGATTAAGACCGGTTTTGGCCCCAGAGTGGAGATTCAAATTATATATTTGAGATGTATGTCAGATTTTTGAGGAAGATTTTACAAGTCATACTTTCAGTGGGAAAGGTCAACTGACAATCATCTTACTGTTAATGATAATTTCTAATAGAAGAGATCCTTTTCTCTGAACTGGAAACAACATTACATTGGAACTTGGAACCTGTGGTTAACCAATATCATACATCTTAATAGGGCTGCAGACCTTCCTGTGGGAAATGCTGTCAAATCTTTAAAGCCAATTTATTGAAGTAAATTGCAGACAGCTTGAAAACATCCATGATCCTTTATCCTGACATTGGCTTGTTAACACTGTACCATGGCTTTGTGTCACTGTTCTTTCTTATTTTGGTCTTTCACTTTATCTGACTTTGGCTTTCATGTCATGTCTTATATATCACTTTGCCTCTTCCATCCCACCATCACCTCCTCCCTTTTCCTATTTCAGGTATGACAGGATCTATTTATTTTCTCCCGGGAGTGCTCTGCTCATGCAATTAACGAACAACAGTTGTGGGGTTTTTTTCATTCAAAAATTTATTTTCCTTGCAAATGACACCTTCCATTTCCCAGATTGGTCCTTAGGTAGGATCTTTGAGGTAGGCATTGAGACTACTGTGGGTTTGCAGCTCATGGCACACTGTAGAGTCCCTCTCTTCTTTTCTTCTTAGTCTTAGCAGTCCAAATTGCTTGTCTCAGTGCTTTAATTATTTTTTTTTTTTAGTAAAGGAGAGAAGTAAGTCAAAATCTTTCCATTCTCTTTACAAAAGCTTGTCTGTTTTCACTGTCTGTTTGAATACAAAATTGCCACATCATAGTCCAGTTCAACTGATAGTGAGGACACCACAGCTTTATAGTCAGGCTATTTCAGCTGTTTACTTCCAGGACTAGGGATCAAGATAAATTTTCAAACTTTATTTTCTCCCACATGCAGAAATCAATATCTTAGAATGATGGAAAAACAAGTTCCTCCAAATTTTCAGGTTGGAAAAAATAAAAGACACTACAAACAAACAAAGAGACAGAGTTGTCCAAGCAATACTTTTTATTATTATTTATGGCAAATGAATACTGGTTTTATTGCCAATTTCATTTGAAAATATTAAAAATTTTTACTCAAAAGAAGTAAGAAATCAGAGGAGGAGTGTGAGGAGGAGGTATAGTGCTTTTCCTCTTGAACCATTTCTGAGAGAAAAGAAGTCCCCCAAAGTAGCTAAAAAGCAGACTCAGGTGCTTTCACTACTTCTTCCAGCCCTTCCTACACCTCATCCCAGAGAAACTTAGGGAACTCCCTTCCAGAGGCAGGGGCATCAGTCTGTTCCAGTGAGACAAGGAGCTCCCCTTCCGTCATTGGACTTGCCACTTTCTGAAGGAGAACTCCAGTTATTGCATGGAAAAGAAATTCCTTTGTCAGCCTGTAAATGTTACATAAATTTATATTTTGACTGTTTCCAGTTTGCTTGAGTTAAAATGCTCCATCAAGAATAAAAAGTCTTGCTTTGATTGATTTGTATTTTATCACGAATCATAAAGTAAAAAATGAGAACTATGAGCCACCATAACATTTCTCCTCACCTGAAGGCAAATTTGTTCCTCTGGTAGACCAAGGTTTGAATTCCAGAAATATGTTTTATTTTCCTCAGAATAAGAACAGATGAGAGTTACTGCAGATCTAAAGATTAAAATGAAAGGAAATTTATTTAGGATTTGTAAGTACTTAATGAGACAACATAGATTTTCCTTCTTATGCCAATAGCTTGGGTTGCATAAAAAAAAAGTCAGAAAAAATGTCTGTGATCATGTTTAGATAGGAAAGATTCAGGGAGAAAAAGAAGAATTTTTACAGAAAGTGAAAAATAATTTTAAGAAATTCCAAAACCTATGTATTTTTCAAAACTCCATTGTTTCACTTGTGCTTTGTCTCCTCTCTTTGATTTGCATATTGAAAAAAATAATGGCCCCTGGATTTGATGGGAAAAAGGAAGGTTTTGAGATGATGTTACATTTGTTTTCAATGCAATTTTTCAGAAAGGTAACATTTTTACAGAACAAAAATTAGAATACAAAGTGAAGAAATATTTTTAAAGCCTCTCAAGCTCTTCTGCTCCTCAGTGGTTGATTTAAAAAACCTGAGAGTTGGGAGATTTTAAAAAGAGCTATTTATTTATATGAGTGCCTACACAGCATTCCTACTTAACAGCTACTGCATGACCCAACATGCATCAAACAAAGTGTGAGCAATTAAACCCTTTTTCCAAAATATACCTCAAGCCCTTAAGACAGCTAAAGAGTGATTACAAACAAGTGAACAAAGGACAGTCACAATATTTATGCTCTGTTTGGGTTGATCCATCTCAAAGCATAAAAGAGGCGTAAAGAATCTATCCATTAAGAACAAAGCTTCCATGATCTCATTATTTGGCAAGGAAAGAACTTTGAAGCTAAAATACCCTATTTATTAGGAAGCATTTGCATTGTTCAAGAACTCTGAGTGGTGAAAAATCTTTGAGGAGTAGTTTAGGTGACCCTCAAATCTTACAACAGTCACAGTGAGTCAATGGGTACCCCTGACATCCAAAGCATTGGCAGACAACTACCCTTACTTGCAGAATTTCAGCAAATGCTGGTTTATTGTCTTCTTCCAACCATTGTTTTCCAGTATTCTGCAGGAAATAGCTTGAAAGTGTGGAAAAACGTTTTGAAAATTATTTTAGCTGCATCCTGGAGTGACAGCTTCTTTACCAGAGTCCTGCTGCCTCCATGGAAACTACACTAAGTCAAGCTGGGATCTCCATCCAGGTGGCCAGGAGGGGACAAATCCCGTAACAGACTGAACCTGGCCATCTCTGTGTCCTGCAAGCAGCTAAAGCACCCTAGGACATTAGAATACTTTCAAAGGAAGACTGGAGAAGCTGTTGGAAAATTGCATCTCAAACAGGGAACCATAGGAGTCAACCTGTAATTGTGAACTCCCTGATAAAAATAGAAACAAATTTTATATCATGTTGTTGTCATATTGTGGTAGTGGAGAACAGATACATCTCTAGATATTTTGAGAACATTTTGCCACAAGAGTTTTATTTGTCTCAAAAACCCTCACAAGAGACAACATGTTCTTCTCAGATCAGTAAGAGCATGCTAACTAAAAAGGGTAACAAAGGAAAACCTCGTAATTCTGAATTATGGTAACATATTTGCTGCACCACATCCTATTGCCTTTATTGGCTGAAGAGGAATACTGAGTGCTGAAAACAGAAGGTGTCTGAGTCACAGGAAGGAAGAAAACAGATAGGAATAAAGAGTCTTGTAGAAGGTTGAGGGCAAAGGCTCCTCTTAATCAGAAGAAAGTTTCGTTGTAATATTTCAGACTACAGCCCAGTTTCAATGTTCCTTTTTGTCTTAATATCCCAAAAGTTGAGGGTGGTAAACAAAATCCCTTGTCCTGACTATACCACAGGACTCAATCCTGCTTCTGTGCTCAGAGAACCGTGGGTGGGGAATGGCCCTGGCTCCCAGGGGTGCATCCACCTGGGTGGGTCAAGCATCCTGGCAGCTCCCTGCCAGCACACTGCCCAGGCCTCGTGGCATCAGCAGTTTCCCGTCACTTCCCAAAGAGTAATTAGTTTTTTTAACTGAGCTTGGGTGTTTTATTAATTCCTGAAACTGTAAATGTTCTATCCTGTTTAAAAGCTGATGAGGAGAGTGGGAAGTGCCTCAGCCAGTGCTCCTTGCTAGGTAAGGCTGAATGTGCACGACAACTCCCTGTGTCCTTCTGATCCCTGTATCTGCAAAATCCACCTGGCTGGCTCAGACTCAGACCTGTGAGGTGAATCCTGATCGGCTCAGCAGCTCTGGTCCTGCTGAGAGGGGAGAGCAGGCTCAGCCTTTGTTGCTCTCACAGCTGAGGAGAAGAAGGCAGGGGAAGGACTCAGCTCCTGTGTCCTGCCAAAACAATGATCCAGCTGCCATATCTGGAGGATTCCAGCAGCAGAGGTTCCACACAGCAGATGTCTGCAGCATCCATCAGCCCTCAGATCCTTTGGCACGGAAGAGACTTCCAGAGTCCTACACTGGAGTTCAGGGAGCAGGAAGGGCTGGCAGGGTGCACCTTTGGGGATTGGCCTCCTTTCCCAGAAAACTGGTGATGGGACAAGGGGAAATGGCCTCAAGTTGCACTAGGGGAGGTTCAGGTTGGCTATTAGGAATAATTTCTTCACTGAAAGAGTGGTTAAGCATGGAAACAAAGTCCCCAGGGAAGAGATGGAGTCATCATCCCTGGAAGTGTTAAACAAATGAGTAGGTATTGAAACAAAGATAAAAAAAAATTCACAGTGTTGTTTAGTGAGCATGGTGGTGCTAGACTGAAGGTTGGACTTGGTGATCTTGGAGGTCCTTTCCAGCCTTTGTGATTCTACAGTTCTGTGACTCTCTTGCTGCCCTTGGAGTCCTGCAGCAGCCCATGTCACCTCCTCACCAGGCTGAAGTACATTCCTCTGTGCTCTCACCATACCCAAAAGGATGACTGAATTTAGACAGAATTGGTGTGTTTGCTGTGCTTGGCCCCAGTGGAAAAGAAGCTCTGGAGGCACCAAGGACAGAGCCATCCTCCCCTCAGCAAGGACAGGATGGCTGCTGGTGTGGCCACTGTTCCTCACAAAACGCCCACCATGGTGACCTGCCCCCACTGCAAAATCACTGCCAGTACAGACACAACAAAAGTTCAGCTGGCTTCTTATAAATTTGCCTCTCCTCATGCCAGGAGTTTGTTCCCTCTGCTGTTGCAAATGTGGTCCTGCTGGAGGGGAGGCAGGCCTGGCACTTCCCTTTAGGGTGCCATTAATAATCCTCCCACCAGGACAATGTGAAGAGGAAAGATCACAGGCTCCCAGCCTCACTGGCACCTTCCCTCACTGCAAAGGTAATCTAGTGAGCTATGGGAGATTAAAAGATTACAATTCTTAGCGTTATTGATATGGACCAAAGGAGATGAGGGAAGGTAAACAGCCAAGGAAAAAGCACGGGGGAGAAAACAGAGACGGAAAGTGAAAAAAGGAAAATAGGCCAAGAATAAATTTGCATCTTAAATTCTGCTGAACTTCATCTATTAGTAAGTAGACAAATCTGTCAGACCTGCTCATCTGAATGGAAGGTTTTATATCAGGCTGCACATCCCCAGCACACACTGGCTGTGCAAGGAGAGAGGCAGTGAAAGCCCTACACAGACAGAGCTGGCAGCTACAGATTGCCTATTCTGAGGAGAACGTGGCTGACAGCAGGGCAGGCTGTGCTGGCTTGACACTGGAAAATACAGAGCTCTTTAGCAAAATCAGATGTGTGCAAACTAGGAGGCAGCATCCTGGAAAGTCTCCCGTCTGTGCTTGGCTTGACCAAATGGGAATAGCCATTGGAGTAATTGCAATGGAAATTAAACTTGTGAAGCACAAGTTAATCTTGATGTTTTGATTTTTTTTAGGAAACTCCAGGGTGCGTTTTTCCCAAAGTGCCATTTTCTGGAGACATGCCATTAGATGTTGTTTCATTCAAGATACATGCTTCTGATCTTACAGGTGAGAAATATAGGATGAACAAGCTGGGTCCAGCAAAGACATTAAAAACAAGCAGCACCGTACATCAGCAACTCTATTATAATGTTGCTTCTTAAATGTTATGACTACTGGGACCTGAACCATGACTTGCAAATTGCCAAGGCTGTTATGACTGCTCCTTTTCTTGTCCAGTCCTTTATCATTAAAGTTTTCTTTCCTGAATTGCTGTACTTAAACTGTGACATTGAGACATCCCTCCACAGAAACTTCTCCCAGATCTCTCCTCCTGAGTATATAACCTGAGCTGACTCCACAACAGACCAGCAGTTCTGTTGTATTCCAGAATTTGTTCTTTCACTCTTTCTTTCCCAATATTATAAACTTTCTGACTTTTTACGTAAAGAAAGCCCCTGCAGTGCCTCACCAGCCACAGGCAGGTTAGATTCTGACACCCAGAGTGTGCCTCAAGCTGAGGCATCCACTGCCATCTGAAATGTTGTGGTCTGTTGTGTCACACAACACAGCACAACCTGATGGGACAGAGGACATGGGTCCATCTGTGGGCCTCTTATCTCTCCTGCTAGCCCCATGCAGATTCAGACATGTGGTGTGATTTTGGGGGGTTGTATTTCACACAGCCAGGGGCTGGGATTGATGATCTGTGTGGGTCCCTTCCAATGCAGGACATTCTATGATTTTTGGGATATTCCAGCATGTCTCAAATGGGAGGTGCCTGTTTTGTAAACAACTGTGTCAAACCCCTTAAACTCAGCTGAGTTCAAGATTTAGACGCCTAAATTAAGGTGACTTAACTAGTTGGGTTTGTGGGCACTAAAACCATGAACATCTGTCAAAAGAAAAGATCTTTTCCACTTTGTGGAGCCTAAAGAACAATTCAGCTGTATAGTTAGGAGGTGTTAAATTTGGACATTTGCCAACAGATGCTGGGCATCATAAAGTATTCCTCAGAGGGATGTTCTCCCTCCTCCCTTTTTGGTCCATGAAGAAAAATTGACAACTCTAGAATTCATCTAACCTATTTCAAATGACTATTTTTGGATGGATTATTTGTAACCTAGAAATGTCTTTTTTATTGCCCCTGTCCATGTCAAGAATCTTAAAGAATGCTTCAAAGGCATAGAATTACAGGATGGGTGACTGGGGTCAGATGAAATGAATTCCACAGTTTGGGTCATGTTAATCTGTGTCTCGTTTTCAAGCCATTCTATGGATCAAGGTTACGTTGTAAAGACACAAAGCCAAAAGTTTTCCAGGCAGTTAGGAACTTACATTTTGCTTCAGGGTAGGCTGGTCTAAACCAGCTTCAAATAAGAAACTGAGCAAACATTTTTTTTTTCTGCAGAATTAATTTAAAACCAATAATCTGCTGATTGGCAAGGAAAGAGAATGTATCACCGTGCTAAAAGACTCCTCAGGACTTGCTTTTTGAGGTGGTTTGCATCCAAGTCCTTTGTCAGTTCACTTCAGATTAAAACACAGATTATCTAGATGTACCAAAAAAAGTGAAGGAATATGTTCAAACTCCAACCTTAGGTTTGATCCAAAAATACTGGGCAAAGTTCTTCTCAATGTTATAGTCTTAGAACCTAAGGTTCTCTCTTGATCCTTTTGACTTTAAATTTTTTAGAGATACTATCAACACAAATAAGGATGTTACAATATATATTGGAGGGGGGTTTTGTTTGTTTGTTTGTTTGTTTCCTTGAAAACACAAATCAAAATGTTAATGATGTATTTTAAAGCCTTTGAAGATTTGGACCTCAGCCTTTTTAGATATAATCTAGTTTTTATTCAGGCAGTAGTTTGTATTTATTCCACCCAAATCTGTAAGTCAAGGTCAAATATTTGCAATATTTGTACTGTGGAGGACAATAAGCAAATATTACCATGAGAGCACAGTTTTGTATCACAACAGAAATACTGAAAGAGATTATTATTCATTATTCAGATAAGAAATGAAATACTTTGCAAGTAGAAAGAAAACCCACAAATAATACAGTTCTATATTTGCAAAACAAATAGCAGTGGATTAAAAAACCCTACAATATTACTAGGTGGTGTTGTATCCACAAAATGCAACAGTAATATATATTTGAAGTGTTGCAAAATGCTTAATTGCAATATAAACTCCTTTCTAGGAAGGAGTCTTGTGTGGTGATACTTTAAAACAGAAAAGCATTTTGGCATCAATAAAAAGATCTACCTACGACATATGTCAGAAGAAATATATGTGCTTCAATGAGCTGCTAATGCAAGTTCCAATCACCATAGTCTCAGCAGAAACAATCTCATTTAAAAGTTGGCAGTCAATTTCCAACCATACTCTTTCCTTTCTAGTCTCCTCTAATTTAATATATAGCAGTAAAAACATTTGGAAATAATTAGATGCCAAATTACATTAATAATTTACCTTGTGACAAAGATCCAGTCTCTGAAATAAAATATTTTAGTGCATCTATAGAAACCATTAATGTGTCTTCACATTTAAGTTCTATAGTCACGAAGGAATTTGAGAAATGCACTTATCTATATGCTCTGAGATGGAATGTAGGCAGAATTTGCCTTCAGATGGACATTATAAAGGCATCCTTTTTGTGATAAGTGGGGATTATATAATCTTTGCTTTTTAGGGAGTATTTGTGTACTTTATATTAACTGCCCAGGATGAGTTAACTCACAGTATTTATATCCAACAAAGACAGAACTGCATTGTAATTTATATGCACTGTCCTGTGTCAACAATATTTACTCAACATTTTAATAATTATCCAAATAAGTTATAAGATTAAACATAAAATCAACATGTATTACCAGATTTTAAAGAGGAAATTTAACCTGAAAATAACTCCCCAAGCAGACATGCAATCAGCATGATGAGCTACCCACAGGTGGGGCTGGAAGGTAATCTGCAAATCCCTGTTCACATTTATGAGTAAATTACATCCTTTGGCAGACATGTCAATTTGAGGAGATTACAATTTCTTTGCAGAAGGTTTGGTTTTTTCTTGCTAAAATGGAGCACCAGCCACCTGACCTGGAGGATGTGCTGACACCTGGGCAGCCTCTGTGTGCCCAGACAAACCCCTGTGTGCTCCCCACGGGAATGGGCCACATCCAGTGTCACCACCAGAGCAGGAAGGGAAGCCCCTTGTCCTCATTTCTCACCCCTTTTAAGGACCAAGGAGCAATCCTGGTGTAAGGATTGCTCCAAGTCTATCAGCCAATAGTTACTATTACAGTAGAGATCATTCCAAGAGCATTCTTTCAGGCAATACTTTTATTGACACTGATCACCATTCATTCCCTGGAATGAAGACTCAGAACAAATAACACACAGCAGTGAACACTGATAAGAACAAAAAACAGTCCAGCACTGGAATTTGTCAATGCAAACTAGATAGGCAGTGCTGGCCATGCCAAGGAGAAGCCAGATCCACTACTGGGAGAAGTGTGGGATTGTGAGGGCTGCAGTACCAGAAAAGGAATAAAATCCAATAGCAGAAAATACAGGCTGGTGCACTCAGGGACCAATAAGAAGAACTTCTCCTTTTAGGAGGAAATTTATCAGTCACAACTAATGAAAAGTAAAGGGATTTGGATGTCTTACACAGTGACTGGATGGCTGCAAGCCACTGATGTGCTGTAGCTGTGAAAAGGGCTAATGCAAAGCTTGTCTTTTTACAGCCCTCCTGGGACCTCAGTTACGGCATTTTTGTCATCCGCAATTAAGAAAAACCAATTTTAACTGAAGGAATAATGAAGGCCAACACAGCAATGTTATGAATGGAGAACCTGTCTTTAAGTGGAGTAAGTAAAAGAGTTTGGCTGAGGAAAACAAAGATTAAATCCTGTGTGGTTACTTGGCCTAAATATACTGGCACGTACACTCCAGAAAGATATAAGTACTAAATATGGGTAAGGAACAATCAGTTATTTATGGATTTTTGAGGGCCGAAAATTGCAATGTGAGTATAAAGTCATTAGACTTTGGAATAAGAGACAATAGGGATGGACAATGGATAAAATGGATGGGGGAATATTAGAGCTAGGGCAATGGAATTTGCTTTCCGAAAAGGGATTTTGATTAATTTATGAAAAGAGCTGTTCAAATACCTCTTGAAGAGATCAAGAAATTTGATTTGGTGACCCAGCAACTTCCCAGTTTTGTGGTCTCATGAGGAACTATCTGCAACAAGACAAAGGTTACAAAGAATGAGTTTCGCTGGTGAATATTAGGTATTTTACCTCCATTTTGCTTGTTTATTGCTTGTTAGAATGTGTCTGGACTCAAATCCAGTTAAGGGTTTAGGGTCTCTTAATAATCTACTAAGCTCTTACTAGATTCAATAATTCATTTATTTGGGAATGAAGGCACTTTAAAAAAAAATTAAGGAGGTCAAATTTCAAATGGAAACTCTGTCACAAACAACAAAGGGAAAGTGCAAGGTAAGAATACAGGGAGGATGATCACATATAGAACAGAGCAGTGTTCTCTTTAATAAGAATCTTTATCAGCTTTAAAGAATTCCAAGGCTGAAAAAACCCCTAGCTTTACCTCCACTGTATTTAAAAAAAAAAAAAAATTATTACCCACAATATTAACCTCAATAACAGGTATTGTACTTGACTATAACATGTGTTTGGTCATCACATAAATTCCAGGAGTGCGTGCAGTCTTGACTCAAAGGCATCAAGAAAGGGTGAATTCATCAATTCTTACTGGTAGTTTGTTCCAGTGATTAATCATGCCTGGTGTAAAAAGCGTGTGGTGCTTTCCTAATTGGAATTTGTCTGCAAGATTAAAGACCCGTTTTATATCTGGTATTTCCTCCCAGCAGAGGTTTATGTATTCTGCAACGAAGCCAGTGTTTAAGCTCTGTCTATATGGCACTCTGGCACTGTCCCAGCTCCTTATCAGAGTGAAACTAAGGCATATGTCATTCCCCTCCCATCACCCACACTCTGACTTCTTTGTAAACAAAATCCTGGCTCCCAAGCAGCATGGAAAACGTGGGTCAGGACTACCAAAAAATCCAGAGCATCTTCTCCCAGCAGATGAATTAGATGTAAGCACAGTATTTTATGTTCATCAGAGAAACAAATTTTACCAAAAAAATACAATTTTTCAGCCTAGGGGGAAAAAAAAAAAGAAAAAAAAAAAGGTGGCTCTGCAGCATCTTGCAGAGGAATTCAATGTTAGTTTTAAACCCATATTAGCACTTTATATTATGTTCCATTACTAGTCTCACCAGTTCCATGACCCTAGTGAAAATGACCTTTCTGCCCTTCCTTTGACAACACATTTAAAAGATTCTCTGACTGGTTTTTCCATATACCTCCAATGGGATGTCAGATTCTACCACTCCTCTCTTATGACCCTACATACTTTCCAGTCTTTGTCTTTCCCTAAGATATAGTTCCTTCTCTCTTGGTGTGATAGCTATTCAATATCCTACTAAATCCTGGTTCTGGAGATCCTACTGTGGTCTGGAAGAAATCTAGCAAGGAACAGTGTCCTTAACCATTAGGTTTTTCATCACCTTGAAAACATGTTTCCAGGATGGATTTGGATGTTTTCTTGGCTTTATTTTGGTGAAGTGCTGAAGAATAATCAGGAAGAGAAGGTAAGATATTTATAATTTGTCTTTAGCTGACTGTCAGAGAGACATTTTGTAATAAGGACAGGAAAACACAGAGAAGGCTGAAATGGATGATTCCTGGTGTGGACTGGCTTTCTTTCTAAAAGCAACTAAGACAGGTAGGACTAAGACAGCTTTGACTTTTCAGCCTGGAAAAGGTTACTCCTGAAGGAAATAAAAATTAATGCATGACAAGGATAGAGTCAATACGAGATGATTGCTTCCTACCTCCTTCAATATAGGAAGAGCTAAGGGTCACCTATCAAAGCTGTTGGGAGACAAGTTCAAAGAAGTGATTTTTCTCAGCAAACACAATTAGCTATGGAGTGCTTGACCATCACAATGTTATGAATACCATAAGTTTTGCACATGCTCAAATGTAAACTGATCAAAACAACAGTACACCAAAGTTACTGAATGCACAGAAATTGTACAATTCTTGGGAAATATTAAAACTTGGGAATATACTAAAGAATCTTTATTTTTTTAGTCTATTCCCTTAATCTTTCCCAGGCATTATTGTGTGCATTCTTGTATATAATGTATTTTATATTAGAGCCTTTGTTACGGATCAAAAAGCCAGTGCATCATGAGACATCATCAATAGAGCCTGAGAAATTAAAATGTGCTGCAGTTCAATAGAGCATTTAAATAAATTCTTAGTTTAATTTCATTGAATATTTGGTTTATGCTTATAACTCCTTAATAGAACAGGAAAGGAAACAACCATCTGCTCAAGTCTCCTAAGGAAATAGTCTGTGTTTATACAATACAGAAAAATACAGGCTTGTGTTCTGAAAGTACATCTTACATTCAGAATTGCCACTGCTGAGGATGCTGAATGAGAGCTTTAATGTGACACACTGAAGGATGACAACATTTAAATGAAATTGGTTTTTTTTTGGTAACATCAGCTGTAAGTAACAATGGATGCCAGAATAGCCCAGGTCAACCAGTCTTGTTGAACTAAGGAAAAGCACCTTTAAAAATATCCTGAGGATATCATATAGCAGCTCCTGGCCCATTTACCTGCTCTGCTTTGAGCTGTAATGTTAATCTTACCAAGGAAACAAACCTACCAGTTCTGGAAGGGGCATCCTTGTCTGTGGAGTCATATTTTTTGTCCAGCCAGAGCTGACATTTTGCCACAAGACTTTAGGAAAAGTTGGGAAATGTTTTTAACTACATGCAAGAGAAGTAAGAGTTTTTCCAAAAAGCAGATGTGAACAAGGCCTTCTGGAAAATTTGTCCCCTAATGAAGCAGTGAAGGTGGGTAGGACACGTCAAGGCATCACAGGGATGTGGGATGTCTATGCTTATGTAGGTCAATTTTGCCCACATTTAAGGCATTTTAATCCAAGAAAGCTCAATGGCCATCCAGGCCCCACATTAATTAGAGGTCTAGGGTGACTTCAGGCATTAGGGTCACCACAGCAGCTCTGCAGCTGCCCCTGCAGAAGGACACAGACATTCTGTGGGTTCTGTGTCAGCCCCTTGGTCCCCTTGAACGCTGCTCAATGACTCCATGTGCACAGCTGAGCTGAGCCTGGTCTCACTGACGACAGCAGAAGCTCTCAGCCTGCCTCAGGTGTTGGGCTCCACCTGCCAGCCCCTCCATTCAGGCAGTAACACCACAGCCACGTTCTCTCAGCTCAATCTGGCCACTGCATTTGGGAGAGCAGCTCATGTGCCTAAACACAGAGCCACCTGGTACATCCCATCATGTTCAGAACATCCATATGGAGACACTTTGCCATTCCGGCAAGTCTCACATGACACGAGATGCTTCTATTTAGGGAACTGAATCAAGCCCTGTTCCTCCAAAGTTGATTCCCACCCTAAATGTCACTTTTATCTGCGTTAGTGCTCTGATAAAGTTCACAAATACATCAGCATGTTTTAAGCTAATATTTAGACCCCAGTTAATTAAAACCAGGTTTTTAATCAAGAATTTTCTTCATTTCCTCTCTATGAATGTTAATATGATTTTGTAAATCATTCATTTTTATCAGTGTCATGCCAATGCTGAGGATTTTCAAGAGGCTTTTTGCCAAAACAGTTTAGGTACACGGAATAGCATCGCCTGTGATAAGATTCACACAGAAAGCTATTCCATTACAAATTCTTTTCTGCAAGGATTTTAAGCCTGCAGGCTGCACTTACAGATAAAAGAGAATCTTGGAAATGAGTAGCATCTAATCTGAAGTATCCTTTTGTTTCATTCTAATAACATTGTTTTAAAAGATTTCTCATTTTTATGGGAACTTTGTGAACAAATACTTATAAATTCATGAGCTTTTCCCCCCTCTTAAATTACAAATCAGCAAATAAAAAAAAAAAGGTTTAATTCAAATGACATTTTCCAATGGAAAGCTGTCTGGCAAAGAGCATGAACAAAAAGATTTTGATCAAATTCTCATTAATTCAACTGTTTACTAACTTGTATTGCCATGCTTCCTTCTTCAGAAACACAAAGTATAGTACATTTTGCCCCAGAAGGGAATACTATGACTGATGGTCTCCATCAAGGTTTTGTTGGCTCTCTGTACAAAGCCCAGATTTTACAGTATGCTGTACTTGTGGTTATTGAGCCTCTGACAGCTATAACTGTGGAACAGAAATGGGTGATCTAAGTTGGAACAGGTTGTACAACACTTCCTAGGTAATATATTATTCAAATGATGTGATTCTTGAACAGCCTTAAAAACTGTCAGTGGACTAGTCTGGGTACCAGAGGAATAAAACAACACATGTTTGCTCAGTTCTCTGCTGTGCTAAAAAACCATCCTTAACTGAGGTGGCCTTGCTGCTTCACAAATTAAATTTCTTGGAGCTACTTTGAATATATCTACACAGCGCTGCATTTTGTAGCAACACCAAACTTGGAGAAAATAACTCTTAATGTCCACCTTTCCAGACAATACAGAAACTGATTTTGCAAGCAGTGCAGCTGGGAGGTTTTGTTTTTCTGGATCTTCCTAGGTAAAATAAGTTTTTAGATCTAATTTTCCAAAATAGTGTTAGAAGACATTTCAGAACTTCACAAGTCTTTAGTTTGTCAAACTATCATGTGTACAACTGTAAATATATCCCAATAGCCTCAGAAGATTAAAAGCATTTCCTTACTCTGGAGTTGAAAAGCATTTGTGAGCAATTAAAGGGGAGATAGATGGAAAATGCAAAAGACAGATGGAAAATGGCTAAAATCTGAAGGCTGGCATCTTATTTTTAAATTATTGTATTCTTGTTCAAATAAAGTGTCTTTAAAGGACCTCAGTTTCATACTGGGCAAATACATCTGCTTAGAAAACCATGTCCTTAAGTCAAGGGGCTTGAACCTCAAGAGAAAGTCATTCAGTATTTGAGGAATTATGAAGACACCATTGCTAGGAACACAAAATATTTCTAAACCATGCTCATGAAGTAATTTCACTAAAACGTATGTCAAAGACAGGGAAAGACAAAAAATAATAATCAAAATTGTGATCTCTGACTTCTCATTTAGCATTGGACACAGGATCTTAGGATCTGATTATGTTTTCTGCATGAAGTAATATATTTCACAACCTGGTCTAGTGGAAGATGTCTTTGCCCCAGTCAAGAGGTTTGGAAATAAATGATCTTTAAGGTCCCTTCCAACCCAAATCATTCTGTAGGTCTGTGATGTAGTGGAGAATAATGTTTGCATTTCAGTCTTTCAAAGCCGTGGTTGGTGAAAAATTTTCACTTGCAAAGAATATTCTGGGCTTTTCTCCTTAATGGGAGTAGATTCTGTTATTTCTACTTGTCTACCTTCAGATCCAGGTGTTGCATCCACTTAAACATTTTTTCCATTGCAATGATTTATCTATAGCCATGAAAATATTCTCTATTTATAGGAATAAGAGACTGTGTTCCAATCACTGCTTGACTTCTCTGAAATTAGCTAATAGAAAAGCTTGTGTTTCTCCCAGGGAGGCCAAGCTCACACATCTGTAGCATTCAGTAGCTATTTTATGGGTAGGTTTTTTTTAATTCTGTGATGTATATGATTCAAAGTTTGTTTATTGTTTTTGTTTAAGAAAGAGCTTCTTCAATCTAAGTATCACACCTGAGATGCAGACAGATAAAAATACAAGCTATGGCATGAACCTCCACTGTGATAGCTACCACAGCTACCTCTGTAACTTTTACTTCAAACTAGGAATTCAAAGTAGAATTACGCATGCAGACTAAGTTACTTCACCTCTGCACTGGGTTGGTGATTGTAAGGATTTCTGAAAGGCCAAAAATTGTGGAGCAGGTGCTGAATCACAGTTCCCCACCAGTCACCTGTTCCTCTGCACACACATCACAGGAGGTTTTTAAAGTCTCTACTGAAAGCACTGGGCTTTTATTACAAGGAAATGTCCAGGAGCTATTCTATGTCTAATATACAATGACAAAAGAAAAATAAAGCAAAAATGACAGGGCAGCCTCCTCATCCCACAGCAAATCTGCTCTCTGCAGCAAATCTGCATGATGGAAATTCTTCTCTTCTTGCAAAGTGCTGATAATGCAGCAGCAGCAAGGAAATGTCATTAGCACTTCCACTGAGAGCAGAAAATCCCACATAGATGGATCCCCACTGCCTTTGTGAAAGATTCTATATATCTCATTGTTTATACCCAGCTCCTACCAGCATATCTGATCAAAATGATTTTACAGTAGCAAAATACAGAGGATTTTTTTCTTTCTTCTGGAAAGAACCAATGCCAGGAAATAATAGGAGGAATAAGGCAAACTATGACGAGACAACAAAGTCTTTACACAGACCTTCCAGAATGTGCTGAAGTGCTGATTAAATGAAACACTTAAGCTTTACTTGATTCCTTTTTTGAGATAAAGGGGTTTAATCAGGAGCTGTAAGTATACCCAGAAGGCTAATGCTTCCTTGAACATCCTGCTGAAGAGATTGCCATGAAAACTTCAACTTGCAGAGAAACTTGACACTCTAATAAAAGGTAGACTTGGGAGGAGTGTCTGGTTTTCTGTCCTTTAGAATCATAGAATGGTTTGGGTTGGTAAAAGTTATTAATTACAATAAAAGGTAAGAGAGAGGAGTGCATGCATTTGAAAAGTTTAGACATCAAGTTCTCCAATTTTAACTAAGATATGATGACCCTGAACACAGATTCAGAAAGGATGAGTTAAAGCATGCATTAATTAGTCTATCAGTTTTGGCAGAAATTCTTCAGGATCAGTCTTCTGAGAGAGGAGTGTTGCATGTTTTTCTGTATGGAATACTTATACCAAAGTTAGGTGACAGCAGAAGACTTTTGATTTATTTTTCTTTGCCATCTTGGGGAGACCAGAAAATGTTCTGACAGACAAAATAGCAAGTTTTTAAAACCTTGTTATCTCCTTGTCATTTCAGTCTCTCTCCTCCTTGTAACCATTCACCTCCTGTCTTCCCTCACCAATCATGCACCAGAATCACACCTGTAGTGCTTATTTTAAGAAATAAAGGTATGCCTGGTATGTAGGGTTGTTCTTTCAGGCATCTACTTTGGCTGCTTTTCACTTTTTCTTCTGACCTGTGCACTTCAGAGGTAAAACAGAATCATCAGGCAAAGTCCAGGTGAAGTTAACATTGTTTTTACAAAACTCAGGGTAGGTTTAGTCAGGGAGTTTGAAGGGGACAAAGCTAAGCTGTATTACTTCTTTTGAAATCACATCCATAAATGCAACAGCCAAGGTAGAGAAACACAAAATCTCGTTCAGAAGAGTTAAATCTGCCAGGATGGAGATGTAAGGCCAAGTCCTGAGTTAGTGTAAATCAGCATTGACAGTAAACACATTTAGGATCCACTCCAGTATCTTCCTCCACCTATGCAATAAACTTCCCATGATTTTCCCTTAGGGAACTTCAGCTGTAAATGCTCATGACATTAATTCCTCTCTTTCTTCCTCAAAACAAAGACCTTCAAGTACAATTTGAATCTTGATGTTGCTGTACAGAAAACACAGTGCATTGCTCAGGTCATGCCGATGACAGCTGGAATTATTTCATACCTTCCAACCCACTAATTAAGCAGCATCCTTTCCTCATCATATTGATTCATTGAAATGTTTGATTTCCATCTCACACAAAAGCCTGGGGTCAATGGTAACTTCTGCATCTCTCAACACTGTTTAGCAGAAAAACATATTTCCTTTGCGGTATCTTTTGCAGTTGCCAGCATCACTTTTCAATCTAATAAAATAGAAAACTCTTCAATCAGAGATGAGCCAGAGAAACAATCTTGCTCTGCCCCAGTCTGTGCTCTGATTCCACTTGACATCCACAGGCTCTACCAGGCATTTTTGGATATTCTTTAAGAAAATAAATTAAAGAAATAGGAAAATAGCCCTCACTGCTTATTCTATCCTTTCATAATAACTTCTGAGGGAGCCATTCCTAATGCACTGTGCTCCCAGACTATCAGGATATTGAAAGGGGAATATGCAGACCACAGGAAACTCAGTCCAAATATCTCCAAAAAACCAGAATTGTTTGAGATTCTGCTGGCATGTGCAAATTATAGAATAGGAGCTGGATACTCACACTCTTCTGCTGGCTGTAATTTGCTGCATTTGACTGGTCTGCTATTTGCTTCCCCACAACCCGTGGGATGCCTCTGGCTAAAACATTGCTTGTACCCTGGATTTCTATTTTATTAACCTTCTCCTTTATCTAATGACAGTCTGTCATGTCCTGGGATGCCAGAACAATGTTTGTCTGATGTCTCCTGGGAAAACAGGCAGTTATAGGGGATAAAAGCATACAGAAATGACCAGCTTCAGCAAAAATTTCTGCCGCGTGAACCTCCCTTAATTAATATGTGCTCTACCCTTGGTGCATTTGTGCTGTCACAAATGTCATTATTTCCAGTTTATTAAGGATGCCTGCAAAGAGAGGAGAGTCTTTCTGGAAACCTGCTCTCTTGTATATCTTTCAGATTGGCAGCATGAAAAATAAAGTGCTCTTGGGGGAGGAGGAAGATTAAGCAAAAATAAATTTTATTATGAAACTGCGGCTTTGAGTTACATGTTTTCATTTGGACATATTATACAGAAATATTCTAGTACCAGAACTCTGCTATGAGCAATCTGTCTTCATTGTGCATATTTAATATGCATGGAGAGAGCAATAGCCTGTGATTTTTCCCTTGGACTTCCTCATTTCATTTCCCTCCATTAACTCCTTTACAGCCTGCAGCACCAAAGAATAGATTCTCCTTTGGCACATTCTTTTTCCTGTCTTCTCAGCCACCACTGGATTTCCTCCTGACAAGATAATTTCCTGACCAATAAATAAGGTTTCTTTGGACAGCAGTTTGAAACACAGGTATGAAATGCAGAGAAAATGTCATGATAGATATTCAATTTAGATATTCTCCATTTTAGTGGCTAGGTCAAATTTTGATCCCCAACACATACATCAGTCATTGCCTCATTCCTATTTTGAGTCTGAGTGCTTGAGAGTTTAATATGGACCATGCACTGTCCTGTGAGACTCCCCTGAGGAAATCAGAGGACAATTTATTTAATGAATATATCACCATCATCATTGTAATAGGCAGTTTACTATTGATTAAAATATGAAAATATCTATGTCTTTCTTGCCTGATTGTCATTACATGGATTCCCAGGACTCCACCTGTCCTAACACCAGCCATGTTATATCATGGTTCACATAAAACTCCTTATATTTGGTGCTTTTTAATATCAATTTAGACTAAGAATCCCAGGTGAAAATTAGTTTTATTGTCTTCATAGTACATACAATCACAACCTCCAATAACTGAGAGTTACAATAACTTCAGATACTGAATATTTTTTCATCATTTCAGCAAACAGCCCTTTGTAGTAGCCTCATACCAGTTAACTGAACACTACATTTTCCCCCCTAAATTCTACAAACTCTCTGTTAACTCTGGGATGTGCTTTTTTGTTGTTTCCATGAGTTTCTGGTGTTGGGTTGGATATTTTTCACCTGCTGGTTTTTTCAGTCTGTGTTTTAATGAAGTAAAATATAAGCCAGGAACAGATTGTGAAATAGCAATATAAACAATTTAATTTCATATCTGCTCCTTTTGATGATTGACATGTCTTTATTGCAAGGTCTTTATTTCTGTTTGTCCTCTGTGCTCAGTAGACTCTGTATAGCTATAATACCTCTAATTAAGCAAAGCCAATGCCATATCAGCCAGAAATCCCCCTGGTAGATGGATCAAGTGATGCCAGCTCTAGCCCAAGGGTACTGCTCCCTTGGAGGCACATTGATTAGATTTTACAGCTCATTACTTAAAATCAGGAGAAATATAATCTTCAAGTAAACTGTTTGCAGCCTAATTTCTCTGCATAATTAATTATTCTTCCCCAAGAAGGGCAGGTCCTTCTTGCCACATGGTCTTTTCATTGCTATTAAACCATTTATTGGGGTAGTGTGCATGGGAAGCTCAGCTAATTGTAAACAGCTGAATCCTAATGTGACTTTGATAGAAATAAGGCTTAGTGACAGAGTGCTGTGGCAATTTTTTAACTGGAACTGAATTCTATCATCCTATTTTAATTCAGGGGATAAATTAAATGCCAATCTGAATGCCTGCATCTGTTACAACAGCCTATATTCAATAAAAGTAGTTGAGAAAGCACTCAGAAAAGAAGATTGTGCTTCTCCAGGCTTGTCTTTGGAATTGCCATGCCTCTGCTTGTTCAGGAATGTTCAGCATGGTTCAGATACACAACTGATACCATATGATGAGGCATCTCTGCCCACCTGTGGCCTCCTGATACAGGAGCCACATGTGTTTTCCAGAGAGAGGGGAATTGGTTGTGGCGGAAAATTGTGGGCAAAAAAAAATTATTTCATTGCCTGAGAAAGCTGCCAGGTGAAGGAGGGACCTCTGATGGCAGGATCTGGAGAGCTGTCAGCAGCAGGTCTGGCTCTCTACCTGCCACTGTCTGGATGTCCACCTGCCAGTGAGCAGAGCCTAACAGTAAACTATTTACTTAACTGTTCCCATTTCAATTTTCAAACCCTACTAAGTGTGAAATAGCGTTAGGTTTGCAACAAAGGAGGTGTCAGACTGCTAATGTTCATAGCTGGATGTACACAAGGATGCAAATACACCTCTACCAGACAGCTTCCACTGCGCTGTACCAGGCAGCTTGGGCATCAGTTAACCACAAAAAAGTAACATTTATCTTTCAGCACTCCCAGCTGACACTGCAAATAGACTGAAAAACACAATGACAGTTTCTAGACTTTGTGCAGAACTTCTCTCTGCAGTACCTTCACAGCTAAAGAAAAGAAGTAAATGCTGTGTGGGCAGGAAGTGAAGTGTTGTTGCAGAATAGTTCCAACATATTTTTATGTTTCAACTTTGAATGCAAATATCTCAATATTCCTCAACAGAAACCATGGCTCTACAATCAGTAAGCAAATATCAGGATGTCAGGACACTCTTCAATTTTCTCCCTTTTTTTAAGAAGGAAATTACATTGTTTTTCCAAAAAAGAAATCAAAAAGCAGATGTCAGGAAAAACTATGAACTTGGAACAGTCATGAAAGCACATATTCTAGTGAAAGCTGGAGCAACACTAATTCAGGTAAGGAATGACTAGAAAGCCTTTTACTCCTCAGCACACAAAAAGCTCAGTCAGTAGATTGGATAGGCATGCAGAAATCCAAGTGCGTGCACCTTCATTAAAAAGCCTTCATATAAGTCTGTACATTTGTTAATAAGGCCTCAAGACAGCTGAACACGGGCAGGCACCTCACTGCTGAACAGGGGCAGCACAAGCACATTCTCACAATTAAAGATGTTCTGGCAGAAGTTTGTTCTGCTGGGGTCTCCTCACAGCCTCCATTATAAACTTGTGTGGCAGACAGGAATCTAAAACCACAGAGAATCAAGATAAATGCTTTGTTAGTGATGGAAAAGACAGATTGGGAACAAGAGCATGAATGTGCACAGGGTTTTATTTCTGCCTGCTCTGCCCCTGGTTTGGTCCTCTGTTAGGAGAATTATAAGGTGCTGTGTCTCCTGCACTACCCCAGCCTCAGCCCAATGATTTCTTACTTATTTCTGTTCTAAGATTTAAGAGCAAAAGTGACAAGCATAGTCTCTCTCTTCACAGCTGCATAAGCAGGCTCATGACAACTTAGGAAATAGGAAAAAAAAGTGCTTTTGCTATGACTGTACAAATATAAAATACATCCTTTTTCTTTGTTGTAAATTTCCATAACTGAGATCTCAAGAATCAGAACAGGCTGACAGGAACATTTTCTTTTTAAAATGTGAGTTTTACAAATGTGAGGACAGAGTGTCCATTCTGGTCATAGGAACATTCAACAGCTTTCTTGGAAGGACAGAAAAGTTGCCACGAGGTTTGGTCCAAAAATAAGTAAAGTAATAAAATTCATAATTATCAGATGTTTATCAAATAATTGTATCACTATTACTTGTAAATCAAAAAGAGAGGGAGGGCCCTGAGGGAACATTTGTGTAACTCATCTGGCCCCACTCCTTTGCTGTATCAGTAACAAGGCCCTGGTGAGTTCTCATTTCTGTCCTCAGATTTGACATTCAGCCTCTTTTTGTTATTTGTGCTGTTCATGGGTCACCCGAGACTTGTGAGGCTCCACCTTGAATTCTGCACCCAACTCTGGGGTGCCCAGCACAGGGAGGATGTGGATCCTTGGGGTGAGGCCAGAGGAGGCCATCAGGATGATCAGAGGGATGGAGAACCTCTCCCATGAGGAAAAGCTGGGAGAATGGAGATTGTTCAGCCTGGGAAAGAAGAAGCTTCAGGTGACTTAATTGTGGCCTTCCAGTGCTTGAAGAAAGCCAACAAGAAAGATGGAGAGGGGCTTTTTACAGGAGCCTTGAGTTACAGGATGAGGCAGTAGCTTCAGACTAAAGGAGAGCAGGTTTAGATTAGGTATTAGGAAAAAATCAATTACTTGTGAGGGTGATGAGGCCCTGGCACAGGTGGCCCAGAAAAGCTGTGGGTACCCCATCCCTGGAAGTGTTCAAGGCCAGGTTGGATGGGGCTTTGAATGATTTGGCCAAGTGAAAGGTGTCCCTACCCATGGCAGGGAGTTGGAAGAAAATTATCTTCAAGGTCCCTTCCAACCTGTCATTCCATGATTCTGGGATTCTGGGATTCTGTGAAGATGACAAATCCATGAAATGTGTGCACATTGCAAACCCTACAAACTGTGCTTGTGCTCCTCACAGCCACGTTAGGATGATGCCTACACACAAAAGTGTGCGGAGATATTTTCCTTAGCACTTCTTTCACAAGTGTCAAGCAGCCCTGCAGTGCCTGAATTCCAGCAAAACCAAGGAAATGTTACCTTTTCCAATGTCCAAAACCAACTGAAAGCCAGAGAAGCAAAAGTGCTTTATGGGTTCTGGAGCATGAGACAAAGACTGGAAGAAATTTACTTCAAATTGTAAAACGACAAATTTCTATATTAATAAGACTATATTTTAAATAATTAGAGATCTGGGACTAATAATAACAGTAGCATAATTCTTTCAAAATGAAAATGCAAGAAAGTTACACAAGTAACTTTTGGTCACCTATGCAAATGTAGAAGAAGGTCTTAAATTCACAGTGATTTCATTGTGTGTCGAAATCTATAACAGATGGGTATGTTCTTATTAAATTGTGCACTTGTGTGTCTATCTGCATGTATATGAAAGAAATACATTTTAATAACAAACAAAAAAAAAAAAAAAGCCCCCCAAAACTTCCATAATTGGAAATTCTTTTTCTGTTTCTCTTTCTGTTTCTGTTTCTGTTCGTTTCTGTTTTGTGTTTTTGTGGTAAACTGAGCCAACAAGACTTTCTATGGCCGTTTTGTCGCTCTATTATTGTGCTTGATCTGTACATGTGAAAAAGCAATTTTTCTGAGGTGGCCTGGTCTTTCTACTCCAAATGTGTTATTCATCTAAATTCCTGTTTATGGATTTTGAAGTATCTCAGGCTCTGAGTAATTTTAAACAAGAGATATTAGTTGCACAGAAATGAACCGAAAGGTTTTGCCACTTTTCTCACAAGTGTTAAATTTGACAATGACTGTGCCTGAAGATTCAAAGGGTAGTTTGGCAACTGAATGATTATGAAAAATAATAGAACTGGCTTCCTGATTTGAGTTCAGCCAAGTGACCAGAAGGAGTTAAATGACAGTTTAATTTCAGGAGAACAGACGTGCACAGCACAAAACCATTACCAAAACTTACAGCAGCGAGATTCAGCTGAAAAGGGTGAAGGACTTAATGGATTTGGAACCTGTACTACCTTTGGGTCAGGCCAAAAGTGCCCTGAGGAGAAGCTTGAGCTGTCATGGGGAATAGGAGACTTTGATCTCCAGGGCTGTATCAATCTTCAATCAGCACTGAATTAACAAGAACAATTCAGAAGCAAAGTGAAGGCTTCTGGGCTCTTATCACAGCCAGTCCTCTGTGACCTTCACAAACAAATCTAGGCTGGAGAAATAATTGTGTAACGAAGGCTGCACAAGGGAAAGTGATGCAATAGCTAAACTTTAGAGGACAGCACAGGTCGGTAGTTCCTGATGAAAGGGAATCCAACCAAAAATAGCCAGGGGACACCCAATGGAGGAGATGGATAGTCGATAACCTCTGCAGCTCTTGACAGTAAATGTCATTGTTTGCTAACAAAAAAGATCAAAATTCCCTGCTAAGTTGCTTTGAAGTACTTCTGCTTGCTGTTCTCAATCAGTTCTCTATTTTCACTGTGTTTATTGTGATCTACTGAGGCTGTTGCTGCCTCTTGGAAGGGGTGCAGGTCTCTGGTATAAGCACACATCTCTTTGCCAGGTTCATCCTGCTGAAGTTTAGCTCTTGAATAGGCTGGAAAATATTCCTACATTTGTCTGTGACACAAAAAAAAATACTAATTATGGACAAAATCACTTAAATTTGAATAGTTGCATTCAAATTCTTCATAAATTTCATACACCTGGAAGATGTTTAGGGTTTTTTTTTTTTTTTTTTTGGTTGTTTGTTTTTTGTTTTGTTTTTTGGTTTTTTGTTTTGTTTTGTTTTTTGGGTTTTTTTTTGTTTTTTTCCCACCATCTGTGGCAAGGGGTGTTCCAAGATAGGAGAGTCTCCAGCCCTTTTACTCTATGACTAAAAAATGAAACAACTAAATTAAACTAAACAACTAAACTAAACAACTAAAAGTTGTTGGTTAGCATAATTTTGACCTTTCTTGTAAATGAAATTCTGTTGCAGCCCTCCCTGGCAGCTGCAACTCCCTCACAGTTTCTTTTGTTAATGGTCAGCTTCCCATGCTGCAGTTCCCAGTGTCAAACCTCTGATCCATCCCAACTGGCATAAGGCCACATGGGAAAAGAGGAACACAGAGCTGCTTACTCACTTTTGTTATGTCTAGGCTGGTAA
Source organism: Brachypodius melanocephalos (assembly GCA_013398615.1). NCBI lineage: Eukaryota > Metazoa > Chordata > Aves > Passeriformes > Pycnonotidae > Brachypodius > Brachypodius melanocephalos. Next base: position 16,533,816 of record VZSR01003806.1, on the reverse strand, counting down.
TCAGTGTGCTGTGTAGTTCTCAGGGAGATTTTCCCTGCAGATTTCCACAAGAGGTGGAAAGTAATCAGAAATATGCATCTTCCCCTCAGATGCACCTGATCCTATAGGAATCCTGAGTGAAAGCAGGAAAAGGATGGATCCCCTGTGATGATCTGGCTGTACACGCTCATCCCTTGATTTCTGAAGGTCTGGGAAGTGTTGGACTTTCCCTGAAGTGCAGTGATCCTGCTGGATCCAGGCACACCTGCAGTATCCTACACAACACAGCTGGGACATAGCATTGGATGCCAGGGACACAGGCTCTGCTGCACCTCACAGCCCTGCTTCTTCCAGACTGGACTGATGGAAGAAAAGGTCCATTTTCTCTTCCCCAAAGGATGGTTACCTCCAAAGGCAAATCACAGAAGCAGAGAATGGATGAAGCTGGAAAAGACCACAATGGGATGTCTCTGGCACCTCAAAAATAGAGAGGGAGGCACCGAGTTTGGAGCGTAGTGGTGGGTTGTGCTTTTCCTCCTCCACAAAGGTTTTTTT
>VZSR01003806.1:16472970-16533126 GCA_013398615.1 Brachypodius melanocephalos | reverse complement strand
AAAAGGTATTATAATGGAGACCTTGACAGCTGCTACCGAGGTCTGAGGGCTGGAGAGACCTTAATCAACCCCTGAGCCTGCTGTGATAAACACAGCTACTGTCCAGCTTGGTGGGATGTGTGTCTCAGTGTTCAGCCACTGTACACAAGTTGTTTGAAAGCACAAGGCACCAATACAGGTCAGTCCTGCCCACAACAGGACCATCTACCAAGTGAAAATTGCACTTGAAATGAAACTGATTTTCCTGACCTGCAAATTTTTAAAAGTGCTTTTAAATGTTTTAGTGGTGTTAATAAATGATGCTTAAGGCACTTAGGAGAGAATAACAATTTTTGCTGTTATACTAATAATGCATACTTTTAATCTCTTATGCAGCAGAACATGAGAAAGCAGTTTCTCTTTGCTCAGGGCTTCAGCTAGGGTTGTAATATTGTTAGATAAAATGTTGAACAGGGAAGAGGCTAATTATTATTATCCTCAAACAGTTACACACCATGAGCTGAGCTCTGCAATAAATTAGGAGATTATAGCAATAACAATCCAAGTAAAAGCACTGCTTTTAGTCCCTTTCAGGTTTTGAGAATTTATAGGTCATATCTTTTGGTTTTTTCTGTGTAACCATGAAAACTAGAGCATTTTTGTCATCACCGGATTCCAGGAACTGGAGCTATTTGCAAAACAGACAATATTTTGGAACTCACACTGGCAAAAGCATATTCTGTTGAGGGGGCAATGACTGAAAACTGAAAATGAGCAGGTTTTAGTTAGATGTTAGGAAGAAATTCTTTACCCAGAGGATGGTGAAACACTGGCACAGGTTGCCCAGAGAGTTCATGGCTGCCCCATCCCTGGAAGGCCATGGTTTGATGAGGGTCTGAGCAACCTCATCTGGTAAATGGCTTCCCTGTCCCTGGCAGCAGCTTTGGAGCAAGATTATCTTCAAGGTCCCATCCAGTACAAACCATTCTATGATTCCATGAGTCTATTCTTGGGCAGACTGACACAAGAGCCAGAATTACTTGAATGAGTGAAAGTGCTGGTGTGTTAACTCAGTTGCAGAAGACAGTCCAGTGTGTTTGCTCAACTATAGCTTTATGTGAAGGCATTTGAAACAAATGAAGAAAATCAATGAAATGGATGAATAAGAGTGCATGGAAGATGGCAGTGAAGTAAACCAGGAATAATAAATGAAGATGGGAAAGCGAACACTACTTTTATTCAGTTTGATATTGTAGACAGTACTAATCCAGGATGGTCAGTGACATTCTTGGCCTGTGAGAGTCAGAACAACACAGCACCTCCCTGAATCACACTGTGAGTCAATACAATCCACTGCACAACACCATTCTTTGCAATTGTGTCCTACATGTCCCCCTCTTTGATGGGAACAATTGATACTGGACCTTTACCTTACCCCTACAGATGCTTTACCCCACTGGGCACTAAAGGAATGTAGAGCAGCCATTAAGGTGGGACATTATCATCTACCAAATACTTTAAGCTGTTTGACTGCACTCATCAAGGTCTAAGATAGGTGACAGTGCAGAAAAATCAATTAATCTTACCAGTATTATCTCAGCTGAGCCAGGGTGGGTTGCCAGAGCAGAGCAGAGTCTGATCCTCCAGAACCATAGGAATTTCTATGCCGTAAGGATTTCTCTAGTAACAAATCAAGCCAATCTCTTGAACATCACTTTGAAGTTAAGATCTTGAGAATGTTGGAATAAATCCAAGCAGATTGTTTCACACAGATTTTGCTCTTTGGTTTTAACGGGGGGTAATACAGTGAAAAAAAATTAATTCGCTGTCCAAAGAGAGACTAAACCTTTAGAAAACTTTGAGACTCATAAAATTAAATTTTCTGGATTTGTGGTTTGCTTTTGTTTTACTTTGTGTTTGTGGTTTTGGTTGAAGTTTGATTTTATTTGATTTTGGTTTGTTTTCAAAGGAAATTTGTCAAAACAGCAACTAGGACAGGTTTAATACTTAATAAAATTACTTCCTTTTTTCTAAAAAAAAAAATATTTTCTCCAAGATTTCCTACCCATTTTTAGCCTACTTCTACTCCAGCATCAAAAAAGATTGTGTGATACTCTTTCATCCATCTGAATGATATCTAAAGTTGAATCCCAGGTGTTACCACATAATGCATGCTGTGACCCGAGGATCAATGACACATCCTTCCATTGATTCAATAGAAATGCTCTGGATTTATTTGGACTTATTCTCTGTCCTGGCTCTCAAGAGGGCATTCTATTCCTTATATTTTGCAATATCCACAAGCTGCTGCGTTCTGACCATGGAACATGTTCCTCTTATCCCAGTCAGCTGCATTATGTTGGGACACCATTAAATATTTACCTTCTGCAGTATAATGCAGCACTTAAACACTGAACTTGCTATTTCTGCCAGACAAACATAAACTGTAGCAGGGCTTATAAAGTTATAAGTTCCAGATGGTGATGAATAAGTAATGTTGCACCCTGGGCCTAATTGCTCTAAGTTTTTAGATACCTGCAAACCATCAATTATACATTACAAGTGCTGCTCCTTAATTGTTTCTTGCTGGCACTTCAAAAGAAAATGTAGCACAACAATGGCACTCTATTGAAGGGAATTTCTCTTTGAAAGTATTTCTTTGCCATTGCTAGATTTTTAAAATACTCTTTGGCTCTGAAGGAAGCTTACAAAGATGGCATTGAAAAAGTTCCCTGAAGATTAAAAAAAAGGGAGTCCTCACTGCCTGTTTTAAGATAAAAATGGGATTTTACTTGCTGCATGACACTCATTGTGCCTAATACATAATCCAACAAGAGTCTGGGCACTCTGCTTCCCTTATTAGTGACTTTAAGAGGCTGATCCAATTAACTTGGAATTTTACCCTAAATCAGACTCCAGCAGCAGCAGAAATAATGACTACTGACTGTTCCATAGTTCACTGTATCCTTCCAGCTCCCAGGAAGCATATTCCCAGCCTGGCTGCAAGCTCAGCAAGAATTAGCTGCCCTTGTCCTTCACAAATCAGCAGATCTCTCGTGCCTGGTGAGCTCAGTTGTAATTTTACTCATCTTAACCCAGGCCTGTCCCATTGCAAATGCACCGAGGAGCTGGTGGCACCTGCAGAGAACCTCCAGTGAGGAGCATTCTGCAGGTCAGACCGACCTGAGCATCCTGTGCTTGCCTCCCCTCAGTGAGCTCTGACCCAAACAAACCCTGGGCATGGCTGGGAATCAGTATGAGCAAGAGACTGCTCTCAAAAACAAGTCTGTACATGGCCATCTTCCTTGGAGATTGAGTTTAACAGCTCAGAGGAAAGCTCTTCCAGGCCAGCTGGCCACAGAGCCAGAGAACAGAATCATAGAAACATAGAATCAGCCACAGAATCACGGACCATAGAAGATAGAATAATGGAATCGTAGAACACAGAATCATAAAAACATAGATTCTTAGGATCACAGAATAGTTTGGATTGGAAGGGACCTTTACTGGTCATCCAGTCCAGCACCCTTGCAGAGATTGGGGATATCTTTAGCATCAAATCAAGATCAGATTGGACAGGGCTCTGATCTTGAGTGTCTCCAGGGATGGGGCATCTACAACTTCTCTGGGAATCTGTGCCAGTGTTTTACCACCTTCACTCTAAAAATCCCCTTTTTTCTTCTCTGATCTAAATCAAACCTTTTCAAGTTTAAAACCAGTACCCACAGGCCCTGTTAAAATCTTTGTCCTGATCTTTTTTATAGGCCCCCTTCAGGTACTGAAAGGTCACAATAAGGTCTCCCCAGAGCCTTCTCTTGCCCAGGCTGCACAACTCCAGCTCTCTCAGCCTGTCTTCCCAGGAGGGATGCTCCAACCCTCTGAGCATCTTGGTGGCCTCCTCTGGAGTTGACCAATTTAATTTTAACTACAGCAAAACAAAACCATAGTCTGATGAACATAAAACCTTCTGACTGCTGAGAAAATAAATTTCACAGAATTATTAAAACAGAGCATAGAATCAGAACAAAGCACTTTACCTCCTGCTACTTTCATCTCACCAGATTTAATGACAGGAAAAATAAATATAATTTTAAATATCACTCTGCCAGAATAAAATGCTGTAGTGATTAGGATACCTGCAGCCTGGACCTGCTCACTGATAGCATGAATCTGTTCAAAAACTGGTTTCTTCTTAGGGAATTCATTGATAAATTGGACCAAGGAAATACATCTACACCATAGTCCATGTCTTGGTCTCCACTTCAACACACTTGTCACTGCCACAGCTCTTGGATTCCTCATAGTAACTTGGGAACAATTATTTATTTCATTAATGTTTTCTGCTGTTTACTGTGCTAGAGAGCACCTTCAGCACAAAGATTTGGGATTCTGGCTCAAGGCAGACAAATTATTCTCATCAGAATGTTAGACTACCTGAATGTCCAATTATTTTAAAGCTGCATTCCAATGTCAGCACTGCCATCCTGTTTCCAGATTGTTTATTAGTGACCCAAAGGAGCACAGGAGCATAACTGAAAAATTTCCAGGTATTTCTGCAATTAGCTGCAGCTCCTTTAGTGTCTTCACAATAAAATTTGTCAGGAGGAACTGAACATTCTTTAGGGAGAAACCTTAATTATTACTTAAGCGTTTCTCTACTAATATACAGCATCTGTCCTGCATAGCTAGGCAGCTGCCAAATATTTTTGCATGTTGCTGAGTTTTCTATTGAGATTTTCAATTTTACTGTGAATGAATTCCTCTCCTCTCCTCCCTTCATACAACAGAGAGCCTGCAGTACTCTCCTGATTGTTAGATACCCACATAAGCTACAAAACAAATTTTTTTTTCAAAAGTCCTGTATAGAGGGCAGATAAAAGCAGGCACTGTGATTCATCTAACATAAATTTAGACAACCAGTACATACACAGATACCTTCAGAACTTTCAGCTCACCAAAAATTTCCCAAATATACAACCTTAATGCATGATTCCTCCAAATTATTCTGTCCACTTCAGGACATCTTCTTCTGGAAAATATATAGTCATCCAAGTATTAGTCATTTAATTAGTTGAAGCTAGGTCAATGTGTCACTTATTTGACTTTCAGTTGACTTGAATAATTTTTCTGTGTAGTCTCTGACCCCACAGACATCAGTCAGCAAACACAGCTGCTCTGCCCCGTGTTTTAAGCACAGCAAACTCTTCACCTGTACCTTATTTCGCATATTTCCTCTGACCCATCTGCTCGAGTTTCTTCTGAAGAAGCTTTTCTTCATGAGTGCAAGTGCTTTGGTCTTCTTAATCCCTTTTGCAGGTGCATGGATCAAACAATGACTTCAGGTTCTAGTTCTAACCTACTCCCCTATTACTGATGATCGGTATAGGATGTTCTGGTGAGTTTTTCTCTCTTGGCAATGCAGAAGAAACTTTGGGCTTCTTCCCCTCTATTGGAACATGGATCCCAGCCAGTGACTTGGTTATTTGTCTTTACATTGTGAACCCAGATACATATATATTTTATTTCAGTCAATCTGTCACTTCACAGCATGATCATCCAAGTACTGCAGAGCCCAGGCAACTTTTTTATTATTATTATTTATAAAAAAAAATTAAAATAGAAAAAAAAAGCATTAAAAAAGAGCATTTGATTTGGAAAAGATGATCCAGACCTATGAAGATGTCTACATTTTTGGATAGAAAAGAGGAGATAGAAGAAAAAAGTTGTTTGGGCTCAAGGAAAAATTTCTCTGCCATTTGAAGTCACTGGAGACAGAAATCAATAGACCCCAACTGTGCTCAGTTGCACTATTTTCTACAATCACAGATTTTAGAGTTGGAAGAGGTATATTAGGCTTATCTAATCCATCTCCTTGTCATACAACTGTATTGTTATTTACTGTACATTCTCCACCGACTTTCCTGATTTAGCTTATAAAATCTGTAAAGCTTAAAATAGCAGGCTAAAGACAAGAAGAGAATAGATAACTTAGGCTTTTTCTGTCCTTCTACTAAAATACAGCACTAGTGCATTTTTCTCTAAAACTGTGACCTCTGTGTATCCCTCAGCTCCTTTGTGACATTGCATTTGCTTTACAGCAGTGAAGATACAAAAAGTTTAAGCTGATTTTATTCGAGACTTAAGTAGATTGTCCCAGGGTTTTCCATCCATTTTAAAGAACACATATTTCTGTCTCATTATACTTTGCTGAGTTACTCCAAGTGTAAAATAGCAGTGCAAAGGAAGAATCCCATGGCAGAAGAAACAAGGCTCAGGTAAAGTCTGGTTGTCAGCCAATATTGTAAAAGATTATTCATATCCTGCACACAACACAGCTCTTAGGAGCTCAGCATCTGGGGAGTGGGAGGGTTTAGGAAAATGGCTTTAAACGATAAAAGGCATCTGCAGACAATCATAGGAAAATAATCCATGTACTAATATACACAGCAGCTGCTGAGACCCTGGAGAGTTGAATATTTCATAATATACCATTTGTCAGGTAAAACACCTTGGCCCTGATACTGATCTCACCTGCTCAGGTGTTGCAGTTTCTGTGCTGCCTTTTCACTGACTCAGAAGATGACCCTGATCTCTACCACCACAGCTCAGAGCAAGGTTTGTCCCTTGCACTGAAACACAAGTGGGTTATTAATGAATTCCTTTGCAAGTTTAACCTTGTAGCCTCTAAAGATTCTAGACCTCATAAGTTTCAGGGGGTTATGAGTGAGAAAAAAACAACCTCAGGAAAAGCCATATAACTAATTAATGTATTCTGACTTCTAACTGGAACCTGGGTCTTCCCATTCCCCTGTATCTTTTCAATGTCAGAGTGCTTTCACTTCTGACTGTTTTTTACATTCCCCGGTTTCTTTCCGTGAGAATATTTCTCTTGTATCATATATTCACATCTTCTAGGTGCTCCTTTTTCAGCTCATTCAGAAAGTTGCTGTTTCCAAGTTTGTTTTTAAACAATTTTCTTTTTCCTCACCAGGGAATCTCTGATTCCTCTTTTCAAGGAAGAGAGAGAGACAGACAAATTTCACTAGGCTGCAGCACAGAATGACAGGAGCACAGCTACTGCTGGTTCCTGCTCTCACCTTAAGGCATATGGAATGCAAGTTATCCATGCAGCCACGTGGCAAGGGAGATGTTATGACATAACAGATGTAAGGGGATAAGAAGGTCCATTGAGACCCAATAAAATCACAGAATCATAGACACACAGAATTGCAGAATTGCCTGGATTGGACCTAAAAGGTCTCGTTCCAACCTCTCTGCTTTGGGAGGAGACACCTTCCACTGGATCAGGTTGCTCAAAGATCCATCCAGCCTGGCTCTGAACAGTTCCAGAGATGGGACAGCCACAGCTTCTCTGGGCAGCCTGTGCCAGGGTCTCACCACTCTCACAGTAAAGAATTTTTTCCTAAAATATTTAATCTAAACCTACTCTCTTTCAGTTTGAAACCATTCCCTTATTGTCCTGTCACAATATTCCCTTTTTAATAGATAAAATCCCTTGGCTTTACGCATGGCATCTCCATCCTGTTTGATCAGGGCTTGGCTTCACAAATCATCAAAATCTACAACAAAAGTTCAATGCAAATATTACATCAGAGGTTTTTAGGGTGGGCAAGTGATTACAAACTGCCTCTGAAAGAAGATTTTAAAAAATTACAAATGTTATTACACAGCTCCGTGAATGGATGGTAAATCCAGAGATTGCATAGGATATGCTGTCCTGATTCCCCTATGTCCAAAGGAACAGAAAGAAGAAATATACAGGACATTCTTCTTCCTGGGACGTAATGGAATGAAAGGAATAGAACAAACTGTGCAGCACTTTAGAGTAAGCATCAGTTGAGGTCTTTAATCCTCTGCTGAAATTTGTAAGCTGAAGAATGTGTTTCAACATTCTCTGATCTCCTTTTTCATTAGAAAACAGTGATTATTTAAGTTACAAGTAATAACTATTAGAAAAATACATACTCCTGCCATCTATAGGAATTAGCTGTCTTTGAGCGTTGCTAACACCTTTGCATCAATGATGGAGAAAACTCTGCAGCTTGGCACTACAGCTCCATTTTGGTGCAGCTGCTGTAGCTGCCCCTAAGGATGCAATGATTGAGGCATGGGGGTCGATGGAGCCCTGTGCACAGCTGGGATTCAGAGGGACAGAGCCCAGCAGCTGTAGAGGGCAGCCAGACACATCCTTGGCTTACAGGCGTTTTCTTCCACGTATTTCAAATTCCTCCCACTTCACTTCTCAGCAGACCCTCAGAATGAGAGGCCTTTCAAGCCATGTGTCTCACTCCAGTGACCTGGCAGGGGTCACAGACACCAACATTTGCTTTATTAAGTATTTCATAGTCACGTGCAAGTGAGGAATGCAAGTGAGATGGCCTGGATCTCAAGATTTCATTTCTCTCCATGGAAATGGCAGCAGGTTTCCCAGTGGTAGCCTCCACCTTTGTTTAGATTTTGATTATAAGCATTTGTAGAAGGAAAGGGATACTTATGGACCAGCAAGGAGTCACTACATGCTATTTAAATAATGCCTGTAACTACAACATGTTCCATATTATTTTGACTTCCTGAATGGAACAATGACAACAAAATGACTGACCATTATATGATTTGGGTTAATTCTAGCTAGAACAGCTAAACACAACTCCTTACAGGTAAGCTGAGAAGAGATGAATAAATTCCAGCAAATAACATTGTCAAATGACCCCAGAATTTCCATCTCAGCTCCTCCTTAACTCACAGAAGCTCAAGTCTTTCCAGATCTGGTGTATGTTTTTCTGCTCTGATCCAACTGCTCTCTCGTGCATATTCAAATTTAAAAGATTAACATGTTATGTTTGAAATTTTAATCTAGACACATAACAAAGTATGATCTGAGTATGAATGCAGAAGAACCTGCAGTTGAGAATAGAATGCCATTGGAGCCACATTTTAACGTTTTTTTTCTCTCTGAGTTTCGGGTTCTTAAACATCTTTAACTATCTGGCTCTGAGTGAGGCTCTTTATATGCAAATGATAGGCAGATTAATTCAGTGGCTCACTTGGAAGATTTAAAGAGAGGAAGAGAAGACCTGCCTGCTGGAACACTGAACCCTGGGTACAGCTGTTCAAGAAATACAGCAAAGGACAGGTTTGAGCACAAGAGAACATAATGTACCAGTTAAAGAGGTTCTTTCTGAGCTTGTAGCAGACTCACTTTTAGCTTTCACTCCTTTCCAATTTGGCATCTGGCCCTTCTTAAAATTTCCCTCTATTACTGTGGAACAAATTTAAACCCACTCCAGGAGTACATTTAATTCAGAGCTTGTCTTTTCTCTCATTTTCTGGTAGATGCTCTGTTGTCAAGCAAAATAGTCCTGCCCCTCCCAGCAGAATGAGAAGGATTCCAGCTAAATGCATTGCCCTCCACCTTCCAGCAAACATTCAGAGCTCTCTTCCATTAATAAGAGATTTATTTCAGATGAAGAACATATCCACAGGGGAGCAACTGGTCCAGCTCATTTTCATGCTGATATATTTTCTTCTCTGGGAACTGCAGAGCAGCAGCATCACTGCTGCAGCACACAGCTTAGGAGCCACTAAAAGGCACTCCTGAAAACAGGCAGAAAAGGTTTTCTGTCCCCAAATTCTCTACTCTACACTGCAGTATGAGAGACCCTCTCTAGTCTGAGGCAAATTAATGTGCACCTCCCAAGAAGTTGTATTATTTCTGCTGATTGATTTTGAGTGCAAATTTTACTGAAATCTCAATCCCTGATTTACTCTAAGAAATTTGGACCTCGTGTCCAGCTAAATAAACAGCAAAAATTTTCAGAACAAAGTGGGATCAGAAAGCATCACATGCACTTCAGAAATCAGGGAAGGAAGTTATAGCACCACAGCTGCAAGTTTCATACGAGTGTGTGTTCATGGATTCGACTGATATCCTCAAGATCAGCAGTTATAAACTCATCTCCTGCCCAGTGTATTACTTGATAATAACCCACAAATGGAGACAAACCTATTGTCACTGCCTTAGATTGCTGAGCAGAGGTCCACAGTTACACTGATCTTGTTTTAAGGGTCCTCAGACTGCAAAAGGTGGAAAATCATTGTCACTGTGAGAAATGGACCGAAATAAGTAAGAAATGAGTCATTGTTTGTCTAAACTGCTTCACATCTCTTTCTACAACACACACTGCAGCTGACAGAAAGTCAGTTTTCAGTAGATAAGAGCATCAACCAGATCCTTTGTGCTGTGACACAGAAGAAGCTTCTTTCTTATAGAAGATCTCCAGTGGAATGATGGTATTTTAAATTTGAAGGGAAACATTGACAGCACGTGTTACTGAAGGCTGAGAATGAGAAAACAAAGCCATGCTGAAATGAGCACAGCAAAATCATTGAGTTTCTAAATTTAGAATTAAATTAAAATTAAAGAACTGAATGATGTTTCTCAAACTGTTGCAGAAATCTACGAAAAAAATCAAAGTTAGAAACATACCTATTAAATGGACTTCTTTCCCTTTCCCTTTCCCTTTCCCTTTCCCTTTCCCTTTCCCTTTCCTCTTTCCTCTTTCCTCTTTCCTTTCCTGAAATTTCCTTTCATTTCTTTTCCTGAAATTTCCTTTCCTGGAATTTCCTGAAATTTCCTTTCCTTTCCTGAAATTTCCTTTCCTTTCCCCACAGAAATCCCATCAGCTCTTGGCAGGGCAGCTGAAATCACAGCCGTCCTTAAACCAGGAGACACCCATTACAGCTGCAGCTCCAGGCACACACAGCTTCCCCCTCAGCTTGAATTCCAGTTTGCTTTTTGTTTGGCCACAGAGCACATCCTACAGCTCCATAAAACAAAGATATCTGCAGGTAAAGATCTCAGAATCACTTGCTGTAAAGTAAGGAAATGCTGGAGCAAAGTGTTTTTAGAAAAGACACTCTCCACTGTATGAAAAAAAAGCTGAATTTAACATGGTTTAGGATGACTAAAAAAGACAAGTGATATTGCAATAAACCTATTTTTTGAGCTGTTCATCATTCTTTGTCATGGAAATGGAGAAATATAAACAGCATATTCATGAACTCTGATGCTGGAATGTGATCACTGTGTTATTAGTAATCATTCTACAAGCTGTATTTAATTAACTTCAGGAACTGGAAATCATTGGAGGAAGCTTTCAACCACATGTACTCCACTTACTGGTATTGTCTGTGATATAGAGATATCTCAGTGGATTTAGTATTTGTCAAAAGAGAATGTGAATTCCTGCACCATTTTTATGACTAACATCACACACACACAAAAAAACAAAGAAGACCAAAGAGATAAACCTTGCACCTGACTGGGATTTTATGACTGAGAGGGTACCAGCCATCATTTCAATGAACCCATTAATTTGTGATGGTAGAATTATCTCAGTTTTAATCCATGCCCTAGAAAAAGTCAGTATTAGTGGACAAAAGTGAACCCTGTCCCTTAATACCAGGGAATTCTGAGGAATTTTATCCACACCCACTCATGAATTAAGCAGTGAGCATCCAGGTTGTCTGCAGTGGGATCCCAGACAGACTCAGTGCTCCTTCCCTCAGAAGTGACAAGTGAACCAAGGTGCTCCATGGGCTGGATCCTGCTCCCTGCACACCACAGGAGAGGAAAGTGTGATGTTTCTGATATTTCAGGATACAAGATGATTTGAAAATGGCTCGTTTTTCTTTTTTTTATTTTTTCTTTTTTTCTTGTTTTTCTTTTTTTTTTTTTTCTTCCCTCCCTTCTCTTCCCCTGTATTTCCATCTTTTTCTGCATCTACTCAAGCTCCTGGAGAAAACAGGGTCAGATGCCAGTGGCAGGAGCTTGCAAAACCCCACCAAGGGTGAGGCTGTGACCCCATGAAACCCCAGGTGCTGTGACACCATCTGACTGCTGCCACCTCCTTCATGGGACATGGTTCACTCCTTGCAATCCTGAACTATTTCAGCTCAGGACAGTCTGACAGACAAGAAAATAAGTTATCACAGCTTCATTCTTCTCCCCCAGGAAAAGGATGAAGAGTAATGTGTCTCTTTTCACCAGAGTCTGTTCTATTTACAAACACTTTTCTCTGCTGTTCCATTTCAATCCCATATAAACAATTATTAGAAATGCAGATTTATTTTTCCAAATGTAATTGTAGCCTGCAAACCACTGGAGTGCCATGACTAATGTTAGCTGGCAAGGCTCACAGGGGCAGCAGCTCTTGGAGGTAGAAGTGTTTGTGGCATTTCCCTTGGATAGGAAATGGAGGCTGAAAAATTATGCTTAAAGTATTCCCTGCGCTTGCAAAAACACTCATTTGCCATTGCTACCTACAGTAAAAACAAATACCCACTGAGGGAAAGCCTCCTACATGGGACTCCCTTTATAAGAAGGTTATGAGCTCACTGTAATTGCAGCAGTGCTGTGCAAGCTTTTTAACCAAGGACTTACAGGTCACTGCCACCCAATAATTACAATAAACTCAGTTTGCCTCTATTTATTTTTTTTTTTTACTTTGCAAACTGGTACTGCAGCAGTGAAAAAGCCTGTGGGGCCACAAGGCTGCAGCAGATTGGTGTGCAAAGCAAGATGAAATTGTAAAGACCAGCAGATTCTTAGAGATATCACAGGCAGAAACAATCTGATAAAATAGGTAAACTGCCTTCTCATCATAACAGTCTTCCTTTTGTGGGTGTCTGGGTACAGTCAAAGCTCAACTGATTAAATGTGGGCATCTGTATCAGGTAAGCTGGATTACATCTTAGATTTCATTGCTTGTTTGACAGAACAAAATATCTAGGAAAATAACTTTTACTATTTGTATTTGCCTATAGCCCTTTTTAAAAATTAGATATATATTATACTGCAATATTGTCCAAAGAAATATGCTGAAATTATTATTAAGTTCAGGACATTCATAAAGTATAATTATCTTAAGATATCTGCATGACCACTGTTATTAAAAAGAATTGTTTTATTTATTTACTATCATATAAGAGTTTGCTTGCCATAGAACAGCTTTTCAGTTTCATGAATACTCTTAACAACTGGGGTTGGTAAATGCTAGAATGAGATCACTGCCAGTGTGAGGACCTGGCTCCAAAACCATCCTCTGGGTAATCACTGTTGTTTCACAAGTTAATTGTTGATCTAAATGCATGCAAACATGAATATACTGGCACATTTATTGTAGGTAAAGGTCAGTGAAAATTGGGTTTTTTTAGTTCCCAAAACTGTCAAGATTTGCAAAACCTCTGTTTTATAGATAATGGAGTAGAAAATGCAGAGTCTTTTCCAAGGTTCAATGGAAGGTCATGTAAGAACCTTCTATTAAAAAGCATTTATTCTGTAAAAATGTTCTAAAATTAATAGAATTGTTCTAGAATTACTTAAATCTCTAATCCCTTTGTCCATCTTTTTTCTTCTGCAGTGTCACTGTTGGGCCTTGTCTCTGTGAAATATTTGAATCTTTCTAGGACTACACTTTCTTTTTAAATATTTGTACAAGGACTTCCACAAGAGAGTGCTGGAAGTTAACAGTGTTCTTTGGACAGGAGGATGATAAATAGCATCGAGGAGAATTCTGATTAGCAATCAGTTTTATTGCCTCCCAAACTTGCCAAATCACAAGTTCAGTTGTTTCTGGGGAAATCTTTTAATGACCTAAACAACATGCAAAAGAAAAACAGTATTGATGGCCCTAATCGAGGTTGTTAATCACTCCAGATTTTCAAACTTATTTGGGGCACTTGAGAAGCACTAAGGTTCCTTTTATCAGCCTTGATTGCAGCAGAGGTTTAGGAAGGAAAAGGCCAAATTTCTCCTCAAAACAGACATTTGTAAACTCAAGAAAAAATATTTTTTTAACATTTTAACCACGAAAAAAATTTATGATCAGGTAGGAAAATGTTTGAAAACTGAGCTGCAAAGACAATTGAGGAGATAGACACAATTCATGACTGAGAGGTGAAATGAATTTCAGGAGTATGAGACGAGGTTGAACTGTATCCACCATTCACTATAAGACATACACAGGTGGGAAGAGATTTAAGGCTCCCTAGATCTCTATTAATTTATTATTTTCATAAAATAACTGCTTGTTGGCAGTTCTCTTTGCAAAAATAAAACCTCTTCTCTTTGGAAAAACAAAAAAACCCCAAAAAACAAACAAACAAACAAACAAACAAACAGAACCAAACCTGTTTATGGTGAGCTTTCTTAAATATCAACATATTAAAAAAATCTGTGGGTTTTTTTTTTTGTACTTTGTAATTTCTTATTTATACTTGGAAATATTGCCAGAAACAAGGAAAGTAAAACAATGCTATACAATGCTATATACTCAGTGAGCTAATGGAGTTTGGGAAGGTCATAGAATAAAGTACAGAATAAAACAAGAAAGAGAATAAAACTATCCAAACTGTAATTTGAGCATAAAATGTAAAAGAACTTTTAGACATGCAGCTCTTGTACTGTAAGATGATCCCAAGTACAGTTTGATACGGGCACTATCAGAATTTGCTCTTATTCAGAATTCATGAGATATGAATGTGCGCATCCGTGGAGATCAAACGTAATCCTTAAAAAATTCACTGCCAAAATATATAAATAATCCTGCTATTTATATAAATTGCTGGGAATTTTATCACCAGAACTGTGGCACTTACAATTGTACACATCAGAGATCGAGGGAGATGTGTAAATGTTTTGAATAGAACATAGTTCATTATGGCTCTTTTAATCCATAGAGTTTTATGAGCTTTAGAAGGGACTCTATAGAAAATTAGACCACATTCATTCAAATAAAATGCATTGAAATAAAATGGGAAAATCTCAGTGAATATCCAGCTCTGCAGTGCTTTTCCACTGCTCAAGGATACACTGCTGAAGTCCTTGCTGCTAAATAACACTCTAATGATTCTTTCTGTCAGACTAAAAGTCTAAAATATAAAAATAACTGTAAATATTTATCTATCATTACAGTGGCAGATCACTATAAAGAACAAGATTACCACTGTGCAATGTTTACATATTTATTTTAAACGCAGTAAAAGCTTTCCTCTAAACCTAAAAGAGTGGCAATAGTCCTTTACACTCTATGTAAGGAGAAAATTCAGGTGGAGTTTCTATTTGTTGAACCTCCCAAATGATGAATGATTAATAAAGTCCTAAGCCTCCCAAAGTGAGAATGTTTAAATAGAAATAAAATACTCAGCTATAATAGAAGGGATTAATTTAATTTTATATGTTTCATATTTTAGATGCCTCTTTTTAAGATAGCACCTCAGCCGTTTTTACTTGTAATCAGTGGAGAGAAATAGAAACTGGGATTCACCTCATCCCACTGCAGAGATTGAAAGCAGTTCAAATTATTTTAAAAATATAATATTTCTCATAGATGATAATTCTATTTAAGTTCAGTGGTTGTTAAAGCCACTAAACCTGGAGTCTGTTGGAGTGTATGGATTCATCCCTTAATGGAACATCACAGTGAATCACAGCAGAAGATTCAGGAATTTCTAAAAGTCAGTGAAGCCAACAAATTCTGAGGTCAGCACGGTTTGGGAAGAGTGAGGATTTTTATTTACTACAGCAGTTCAGTTTACCTTACAACTCTGATCACACCCCACTTAGAGCAGAGAGCTCTTTAAAGTTCCACAGCAAACAGATTGGTGGTGTCAGCAAGGTGTCAGGCACCAAGGTAACACCAAACAAAGCTGCTCTTACAGCTCCCACAAGGCACCTATAATTAATGTACAGGAGCAGTATTCTCCACAAGAGATCCCATCCGGTGCATTAAAGGTGTTTTAATGAGCAAAATGCATGAACTTCCCAATTTGCTGCCAGATTAAACCTTACTTTACTTTGCTGCCCAGGATTTGTTCCTGCCTAGTCCCTTTTCTCACACAGGTTCTTTTGTGGGGTTTGCACCATGGAACAGGTTTGCATATGTCACAACAGCTTCATTTAAAAACCACACTGTTCAGGCACACAGTCTTAATGAAGGACAGAGGACAAAAAAAGCAGGACCAGAATTGGTATTTGATGAGAGCAAACAAAACCAAGCTTCTGATGGAAAGTCAGAAGAGTTTTAGACT
Source organism: Brachypodius melanocephalos (assembly GCA_013398615.1). Taxonomy (NCBI): domain Eukaryota; kingdom Metazoa; phylum Chordata; class Aves; order Passeriformes; family Pycnonotidae; genus Brachypodius; species Brachypodius melanocephalos. Next base: position 16,517,037 of record VZSR01003806.1, on the reverse strand, counting down.
CAACTGTCATCCAGTGCGCTCACAACTGAATTTCTAACTGTTCCAGTATTATCATCATTCACTAGATTCAAACAGGGTTTTATGATTTGCTCTAAACATTGTAAACTCTGCCTTGGACTCACCATATTCAGGGCAGTATGTGAATGCAGGAGCACATCTGCTTATCCATGAGGCAAGGACAACCTTGTTCCCAGTCTTTGTCAAGGTTCTCTGAATAATTTTGCTATAGGATTATCCCAAGGGCCACCAGGACTCAATCCTCTTGCCTGTGCATAACATGCGAGGCTGATTCTTTTTTGGCAGATGTGGGATGTCCCAAAGAAATAAAACATGCAGGACGTTTACAAGTGTGTGCATTTCCCTTCAGTACTGGGACACTTGGTACACAGAGTCTGACTCCATCACATGTAGGATAAATAGTGATGCACCTGCTTTCAGTGATTAACACAGGGCACTGTAACCAGGTGCAACACCAGACATCCTCGTGGATCCTCCAGACCCTAAAACCCATGCCCAAACATCCTGCTTTGAGTGTTTTCTGAGTCATGTCAAATATTTCAAAGCACCTCTTCAAGAAAGAATTCCAGAAACATCAGAAATCCCCCTTTGTCCTCCAATTCACAGGAGTTTCTTAAAACAAAAGCAAAAAAAAAACAAAAACAAAAACAAAAACAAAAACAAAACAAAACAAAAAAAGCAAACAAAACCAACCAAAAAAAAACCCCCAAACAAACCCAACCCGAAAAGCAGCAGACCCTCAAAGCAGTAGCTGTTGTTCCTCTCTGTGAGTGCTTACTTTAGCTCTTTCAACTCCACAGACTGTTTAATTCCTCTTATAGATGAAATAGGTGTTTGTACTTGTAGGAGGACAAAGAAGGACAAAATTGTCCACTGCTATAAGCGTGTAACCACAGGCAATCAACAAAGCTTCTTTGATTTTCTGTCATATGTCATCAAGCTGCAGCACTTGTTTTAATCTCTGCTACTTTCCCCAATGCATCCAAACATTTATGCCTTTGTTTCCCTTCCCCTTATATTTTTCTTGTTTTCTGGCTGAACTTCTGCTCTTGGAACCTTTGTGCCCTGATCAGCACAAGTCTCTGAAGAAGCTTCGTCTGCTTCTGCAGGGTGAGCTCCAGGGCTGGTGCAGAGCTGGTCTCTGCTCTAATTATGGCACCAGCTCTAACCACATAATTAAGTGTAGGCAATAAGAGGCAAGTAATACTTCCAGTTTATTTGCTTTGTGAGGAATCACACTCATCTGGTTTATAATGACCTGACAGATACTTCTACATGCCATCTGTTTCTGTAAAGCACATACACTGCTGCTCAGTGCAATATTAACCCTTCTCCTCGTGTTTCATCACTTACCCTGGATTGCTCTTTGATGGGCCATTTTGCAGAAGCCAAACCCTGTAAAAGCCTTGACACTGGGAAGACACAAAGGCATTAAAAATTTACTGTCTCGGGGGGAGAAAACGTCTCAGTACATTCTGGTCATTGGCATCATTAGTAAGAGCGCAAGGATTTGGAGTATGTCAAGCCAGAGAGGACTCAAGGAACATCAAGTCCAAATCCCTACTCCATGCAGGACTACCTAAAACTAAACCATGTGGCTAAAAGCACTGTCTGGACACTCCTTGAACTCTGACATCATTAGCATCCTCACATTTCCACAGAACCTTGAACATTCATCCCGTTTCGTGAAGAAAAGCAATATCAAAATGTGATCAAAACTGATAACACCTTATTTACTCATTCACCTTGTCACAACGCCTTCTCAAGGTGTTGTCCCTTATGGTGCTGGCTTCATTTTCTTGGTGATCCACTTGAGAGCACACAGCCAACAGCTTTCCTAAAACATGGTCATTGCAGAGCTTCTGTTGGTGGGCAGCACTTGAATTAACCCTGTTCTGAATTGTGCCTCACTAAATTCATGGGAATGTAATGTACCAGTGGCTTCTGAGCTGCAGGCTAAGAGTAATGGCTGCAATTACAAGGGGAGGATCTGTCCTCCTTTTATTCCTTTACTGGTGACACTGATGGCACTGGACATTATCCTCTGGAGAACAACCCATATTAAGAAATCCCCAGGGCTGGGTTCTGCCAGACTGTGGCTGCAGCATTGAGATTTCAGCATGTACTGTACCATGATAAAGCCTTTTTTAATGTGTCTTTGGCCACATCTGAGAAGTGCACACAGTGGTTGAAATCCCACCCCTTCAAACAGCAGCTGTTCTAGATGTACTCCTGTTTTCTGTGTGGCATTCTTACCAACAGTTTACCTGCCCTGGTAAGGATGGGATAAAAAAAAGAAACACAAATATTTAAAATTAAATTCCATTATTTTATTTTTCTGGAATGACCATATCTACTGACCTGGCATGCATTACAATGAGGGCTGCTGTGAGGAACCAGAATTAGCCCAGATTTTGGGACCACAAGCTTTTCCCCAGTGGGAACAACTTTGGGAAAAGAGGAACGGAACAGGGCAACCAAAGAGCTGCTGTGTGAGGAAGTATTCTTGGATCTGTTGGCTGTGATGGCAAAGCCATAGCAACAACCACAGTCCCTGGCCTTCTGCACAGGCAGGGTTTTCTTCCTGTCCTGCTCTGCAGGTCAAGGCTGTCACACTGTCACTCTTCATGAGGCTGCTCTGTAACCAGAAGCACAGAAATGCAAGGTGCATAGAAGTGAAATAAAGCCCTTTAAAATGAGCAGGGAAACAGAATGAAGTTCTCCAAGCAGTGTAGCCAAGGAGGTGGGAATATGTGTGATATGTGTGGGAGCAGAAGGAGAAGGCATGTATTTTTAAGACAATTTTACTATCAAAAGTAGAATCTTGTTTAATCTGCCCTCTCCTTTAGCATCCCATTCAACCAGCTGGTGCTACAGCACACCAGATTTGGGGTTTGCTCTTTTTCTCACCATCCTTGTATGCGTCTTCTACAGTTTCTACATCTTTCCTCAAGTCTGTGTTTGTACTTTGCCTGTTTTTCTGTGTTTCTATCAGCTGTCTTCTCTTGTGCCTCATTTTTTCACTCCCTCATTTACTTTCTCTTCTGTCTTTCTGACTTGCTGTGTTCTCCTGGCCTCCTTCCAGCTTTGCAGCAGTATTTGTCCTCACAGCATCTTGCAAAGTTTTCCTTGTGAAGCTAGGTCTTTTCTTTTTCCTAAACCACTAAACATTTTAGGCCTTTTCAGACTTCATTTTCAAGTGCAACATAGACACTCCCACCAACATCTGTTCTCCTATTAAAAAAACAACCAAACAAACAAACACAAACTCTTGCTGTAGAGGTGTTGGAGAGAAAAACCCCATTTCTAATAAGAAAGAAAAGCAGAAGGATTCTCTAGGGGAAACAACTTTGCCAAAACCAGAGATGTAATATATAAACACATCTCCACCACTCCTCATTTTGGGAGCTCAGATCCCCCTAAACTTGGCACCTGGTGACTGATTGGCTGAATTACCCTCCAAGCTCTGCTGCTCTCTTACCCTCTCTGCTTACTTAGATACTTGGGTTCCATGTGGGTATTTCCATGCAGACTCTTGTATTGTGTTGTCTGAAGTTGAGACTGAGCCCTCCCCAGAGAGCTCATCAAACTCACTAAATACCTCATTCTGGAAAAAAAAAACCTTTCAAATCCTAGACCTGTTTCAGAAGTCAGGAATGAAGTGGAACATCAGGGCTCATATCAGTCACAGACAAAAATGAATCTCGTATCTTTTGAGATGCACTGGGATATCAAAAATAACCAGACACATTTGGCAGATGCAGCATTGAACCCACAGGAGACCTGGGGATTTAGGGATGTCACCCTCAGGCCAAAACATCTCAGACACCTATGCTCAGTGGAGCTGCACTGTGGGCACCTAAGGAAGTCTGCATTAAAATTAGACAATTATTATAAACACCATATCTCAGCTTTGACTACGTGACAATCCTTCTCCTCAGTCAGGACACATAACTCTGCTGCTCACACCTTGGAAGGATCTCTTGGATATTGCACATTTTCCCACTATAATCTAAGTCCCACTAATAAGAAGAATTTTTAATTATGAGGATGGTGAGGCAATGGCACAGGTTGCCCAGAGAAACAGTGGATGCCCAGTTCCTGGAAGTGCTCAAGGCCAGGTTGGAAGGGGCTTGGAGCAACCTGGGAAAGTGGAAGGTGTCCTTGCCTATGGCAGGGGGTTTGAAATTAGATGTTGTTAAAGATCTTTCTCAACCCAAACTGGTTTATGGTTTTATGATTTGATGTTATGAGGTATTGGGTTGTTTCGAGCCTCTGTGTGTCAACAGTCTCCAAAGATGTGGTTAGGTTTGAAATTTTCCTCTTTCTGTGTTTTTCTTTTTCCATGGAGTATCTTGGCTAGAGGAAGTCTTTAGCACTATGGAGATGAGCTTGCATTTAATACTGATGTCCCTTCTCAAGCCAATTGCAAATGATTGGAGCACTTTGATCTCCTGAGGGAGCGAATTTTCAATAATTACTTACTTCAGCCCTATTAATTCTCAAAGTAAAAGAAGGACTTTTATCTTGTATTCCAGGACTGGGGAAGCAGACCCAGAAGCTGAATCTCGAGGAGCTAAGAACACCAGGTTGTTCAGCTGAAATATTTTGCTTGGCCTTCCTTTTGTGCTACAGAGAATATACTCCTGGTCTGCCTCAGGCTTAATAAGTAGGGCTTCCTTTTTTAGAAATAGTCAGTAAGGCCACTGTCACCTGAGACTGGCAACCCTGGGAAGGACTCTGCAGCAAGGTGGCTGCAGAGGGAATGAGGGACAGCCAGTGCCCCAGGATCTGCCTCTGGGAACAGTCACACTCATCCTCCAAGCCTGGAACATTCTCTGATCTGCACCTTCCTTTCCCTCCTGTGTGCTGCCAGCACTCCCTGCTTTGCTGTTCACACAAAGAGGGGAGTGAGGGTTCACAATCACAAAATCTCCTCATTCAGCTGCCCCCTCTGCTGATGTAGCTGAGCAAACTTCTCCCTGTGTATGGAAGGAGTGGCAGATCCTGGGAGCAGCTCAGCTCCAGGATCAGCCATGGGATGGCAGCAACTTGGGGGGTTTTGCAGCTGTACCATGACAGTAAGGGGATTGGAACTCTCACTTGAGGTCTGGGCCACGGAGCTGAGGGCTACAAAACTGTAAAATTAAGAAGAAATTATACATCAAACAAATTATTTCATTGTACCTTAATATGTACTCTTTGATGTCCTTTGATTCATGTTTGTCAGCATGTAAAGGTTAACAAATTAGCTCTCCTGCCTATGCCACTTGTGGAGCTGTGGCTTTGATAAGTTTTGGGTTTTAGGACCCAAGGAAAAAAGTACTGGAAGGCCACGGTCCACAGCTTGGGAACTGTGGAGGTAGACACTCAGAAGCACATAAGAAATAGGGGCTGAGAGGGACTGTATGGAAAAATACAAGAAAGACCCTGTGTGTGACTTTTCCTTGGTGTTGGTGGGAGAATTTTGCTGTCCTGCCTGAGCACAGTGCATAATCAAAGAGTGGAAAGCACTGGGATGAAGAAAAGCCCTCAGGTATCCAAAGTATTAGATTAAATAAAATCAGTGCTATTTGCATTTTAAACATCTTTTGGGGAATTCTGTGACTTGTGAATTGCTATATTGGATTATAAAAGCAACTAGATTAAGTGTGTTGCAATTTGTACAGCAGTCCAGTTTTTCAACTCACCAATTATTGGGGGCTTCTTCTCTTCCCTCTTTCATTCCACAGGCAAAAATCCCAAACAAGCAAGCAAAAAAAACAACCATGGAATCTAATTTTTTGTATCCTCAAACAAGTATTTTTTCAAACACTTCCTTCTTCATAGCCAAGGAAAAAAATCTTGCAAAAACATGCATCTCAGCCCTGTTTTCATTCATTTTCAAATGATTACAAGTGTCACTCTTAGCACTTTTTAATTGGAGTGTAACAGGGCATCAGTAGATTCTCTAACCTTCTAAGTCTGGCCTTCCTCTCCTCTCATCATTTCACTTAAAGGTCGAATTCAGCAGGAGCTGTGGCTGTTTCTATTAAGACCAAATCAGACCCATGGATGGAGGAGTAGTAAAAATGAGTAGTGCTCAATGCTCAATGCCCAACGCTCATGGTGCACTTTTCTCCACTTTACCATTCTCAGTCTCTGTGTGTTTGTGAGACTCACCTGTCTTGCAAAAGCACAGTGTCCAACAGTGAAGGCAACTCTGTTTTAACACTTGACTCTACTAATACTCAGTGTGAAATCTATACTGACATTTAGCAATCCAAAAAGATTACATTCCAGCTGATCTGATTGCTTTTTTTTTTTTTTTTTTTTTTTTCTTTCAAAAAGCTTCGTTTCACCCAGTAAAATTTACTGTGAAGTCCAGAGCTATTCATGCCTTGATCAGCATATTCACATCTTGGGACTGTCCATAGCACCTCTGCTTTCATGAATCTCAGTGTGCCTGTAGATTGGTTAAACTTGCTTTTGCAGAGCCAGTAAGTGCTTCGCACTAATTCCAGAAACCATCTGAATTTACCTGGTAATGATTACCTTCCCTAAGGGCTTAGGTTGCAAGAGATATTGAAGATTATTCAGTTCCAACACCCTGCCAAGGGCAGGGACACCTTCCATTATCCCAGGTTGTTCCAAGCCCCATCCAACCTGGGCTTGAACACTTCCAGGGATGGAGCATCCACAACTTCTCTGGAGAATCTGTTCATATTTGGTTAAGTAATTAGGTTTCAGTGAAAACAACTGTTGCATCCATTCTGTATAAAGGGATGCATCTACAATAGCTTTTAAAGTTTTGGTATTTCAGAGGTAAAATAGTGCAAAAATACTTTAGATTTCCTATTTATTCAATTTATTTTAAAATAATTTGTAACATAAAATCAGATAATAAACATATGATGATGAAATTTAACAAACTCTACATGGATCTTATGCAGAAAAAAAAAGTTAGGCTATTATTCCTAACCAGAACAACTCAGCAACTGAACTTCCTTGTGGAAGTTAATCTACTTTGTTCCCTGCTCAATTCTATTTGTGAGCTTTCCCAAGTATTAAGCTACCTGTAAGGGAAAATACTTGTCTAGCAAACTTACAGGTGTTGTTTTCTATTTCCATACTCCTCTCCTTTTTAACATTTTGTGGGAATTGCAAAATGAGTCTGAATAGCTTCGGTTCCTTTGTAATTGACTTTTGGGTTAAATTCAGAGACACTCTTTCTGTGGGGTATCTGATAATTGTATCCAGCACTGGGGTCCCAGCACAGGGAGGATGTGGAGATGTTGGAGTGAGGCCAGAGGTGGGGCACCACGATTATCAGAGGGATGGAGCATCTCTGCTGTGAGGAAATACTGGGAGAATTGGGATTGTTCAGCCTGGAGAAGAGAAGCTTCAGGGTGACCTGACTGTCGCCTCCCAGTACCTGAAGGGAGCCAACAAGAAAAATGGAGAGGGACTTTTTACAAGGGCCTGGAGTGACAAGACAAGGAGGAATGGCTTTAAACTGAAACAGAGCATGTTTAGATTGGCTTTTAGGAAGAAATTCCTCACTGTGAGCAGGATGAGGCCCTGGCACAGGTTACCCAGAGAAGCTGTGGTTGTCCCATCCTTGTAAGTGTACAGGGCCAGGTTGGATGAGGCTCTGAGCAACCTGGTCTAATGGAAGGTGTCCCTGCCCACAGCAGGGAGCTGAAACTGGAGGGTTCCATATGAGCTCACACCACAGATTTCCTGCCCCCTTTCTACACCTCTGTGCACCCTGTACAGTGTCAGCCTGTGACGGGGTCAAACAAAGCTGGGGACAGTGGGGAGAATTTGGAATGGCACAGTTGTTCTTTGATCTGTGAAGTTCCAGACAACACCATTAGAAACAGGCAAAGCAGGTAAGGCAAAGTAAAATCTGGCTGAGGTGAATATGAAGATTTTATTAAAAAACACAACTTTGTGAAGAACCACATCAAGTGTTCACTGTACCCCCAGAACCTCATGACCCATCATTGTTATACTCCAGCAAGAGTTTGTATTTCTGCTAAAAGACACTTCCTTCTTCAGCATAATTTCTGCTTGTGTTCAGTTATTTTATGCATGCAACAACATTTAATTCAGACTAAGCATCCATTTAAGTCCTAAACAAGGGCTTTACTCTATAGGTTAGCAGGCTAGGGATGGAGAAATCTCCACTTAACCCCAAGAAGAAAGAAAGAGTTAAAGAATTTTTTTGCTTAGAAATCTGAAGTTTGCTTCTGAATATTTTTGTTTGGTTGAGAAGTGGGTTGCCAGTGCTGTTTATTTTAATGATGCTCCAAGACCAGCAGAGGCATCTCCCGTTACTAACATCCTAACAGAGTGTGAGCATCCCTAACAGAGAGTGAGACCCACCTTCCTTGGCTCTGTCACCCTGAATAAGCACATCTACACCAGGGTGCCCTTCTGTGCTGCACAGCTAGGAGAGAAAAAGTCAAGTTTTAAGAAGCTGGTTGAAAAGTTATCTCAACAGTAAGCAACACAGAAGATAAACAAGAATATTGCTAAGCTTGTAGCCTGTACCTGATCATTTTGCCTTGAGAGATAATTATAAGTGATAAAATAAACTTTCCTAGCCTAATTTTCTTACCCAAGTTGAAAGCAAAGAGAAAATACAGTACTTGAGTTCTTCTTACTGGTTTCTGAGCCTTTATTGACTCTAAGGATATCCACATTTATTATCACGGAAACATAGAATCATTAATGCTGCAAAAGACCTTTAAGATGATCAAATCCAACTGTGAATCTAACACCACCAACATATTCACCACTGAACCACGCCCTCAAGCACCATTTCCATGTTTTCTGAACACTTCTGGGGGTGGTGACTCCATCACTCCCCTGGGCAGTCTGTTCCAGTGTTTGTCAACTCTTCCCATGAAGATTTTTTGTCCTGTTATCTAATGCAAACCTCCCCTGGGGAAACGAAAGGCAATTTCTGTATCCTAGGAAAGATAATCCAATCTGGCCTTAAAGTCAACCACTGTAACAGAGCAGCCAAGGACACGCCTTGATTTCGGATAGTTTGACTTTGTGCTTTCTCCAAGTCAGCTTTCAGGAGCCTCAGCTATGTAGCAAATGTTTTATAGGGAAAAACAGCCCAAGAACACACAATTGTTTATCATAGTGAGAACATCTCAAAAATTTTAGAATCCAAGTTGTTTGCTTTCCTAACTTTGATTTATTCACAGCAACTATCACCCACAATTGCCATATTTATAATTTTTATTGAAAAACTGGTGGAATGAGAATATGACAGTTACAGACAAAGACTAGAAAACTAAAATTTATGAGAAGAACACAAAAATATGGGATGATTTCTCCCAAATGGTTTTTCTAGGGAAAAATATAATCAATCATAATTCTCAATCTGGCTTTGTTAATACTTCCAGTTTTAATTATGCACAGACCAGAAGGCTAATCAGGGAAGAATCATACCTGCTAATGTGTGATCAGAGGAGACAGCTTGTCCTAAATGTTTCTGAGTGACAATGGTTCAGGAAATTAACAACTGTGTCTACATATAGGGAGATAAAGTCATAATTAAAAGAGGAAAGCAAATAAAACAAGAGCTTCTGTTGGCCATATTTTTTCATCAGTGCAGGTCTATTTGTGACATTCAATTAAAAGTGTAAATCAGTGCCACTGCTTTGCTAAAATTACAATACAATATTTCTTGCTGTGGTGCATTGGTTTTAACATTGCTCTGTTCCAGCTTGCCAAGGTCATCAAATGTAAATTCTGAAAAACCAAAGATCTCCACTCCTAAAAACAATTGTTTTCCACGGAACAGAACCTTGAAGGGATAAAATTCAATGCAGAAGTATGAGAGATTTTCACCAGTGCTACACTTAAATATAAGTTGAAATAATATATCTCAGGAGGAGAAAGAATAGGAAATCAAAGAGTTTTGTGAGACAATGTTGACAAGAGGCTTGGCTGCTTTTGTGGGTTTTTTTCCTGAGAGATCATCCTTCTTGGAGCCCTTGTGACTTTGGTTTTGGGAAAGAGGAGTATAGCTTGCAAAAAGAAGAGTTTGTGGAAAACATAACAAAATTAGTCTGTAAGCACATGCTATAGGCAAATAGTTTTCTCAACAGGAGGCCAATTTAGCTCCAGAAATGTGTAGTCTATGCATTATTTATTTGCCAAAACACAGAAACTAAAACTTGGTGGGAGATAGACGACTTGGCCTTGTATGAAGGTACTCTAAGATGACAGAAGTCACACATTATGAGAGAGGATGGTGCAGGGGGAAAACCTATGTAGGTATTTAAGCTAAGTCAGAATAGAAGCAGTTTATTCATTTTTTATCAACACACGATTAACCAACAAATGGTGAACTGTCTGCTCAGAGTCAGGACCAGTTGTGTGACAGATGATCACAGGACTGGATACTTGCAGATGTTAACTCCTACAGATTTCTGACTGTGCCAGATCCCTGCAGCATCCCAGGCTTGGCCCAGCCTGGGCAGGCTGGTGATGCCACAGGGTAACTTCTGGAAGACCCAAACCAGACCCACTCTGCTACTCCTCTCCCTTCAAGACCTCTCTACTACAATACAAAATTTTCATGCCACTCCTTTAGTTCTATTTGGGATGATTGTTCACTTCAGAAGTCCTTTTATAAACTCACCAGTTACTGTTTCATACGGCTGATGGTCATCTTCCTTCTTAATATGATGAATTTGGGGCACACTGACCTCTAGTTTGTGTGTTTTATCTGCGGTCCCTGTGTGCTCTGGCACTCGAGGCAAACAGGGATGATTGTCCAGGCTGTTTGCCAAGTGGGATGTGCAAGCTCTCCCATAAAGGATGACAGCCACATCACCTTAAACTGTACCCCTGGCTTTGAATTTTAATACTACAATTTTGATTGTTGTACTTAAAAGATGTTGAAAGAGGCCATTTGCTCTCATAGTTTCCTGCTTGAGTTCCCAGTGGTCTTTTCCCCTTGAAGTTTATTCCTTGCATATAATAAGTCTCCCTTTTTTCATGTCTCTGTGTTTATACTGATAAAATTGTCTTCAAATTTAGCTGCTTATTCTATTCACTGCCTGTAGGCTGAAGCCATAAATCTCTAACAGCCATAACCAGAGCATCTGGCAGCCATTTTACATTTGGTTCACAGGAAGAAATTGCAAAGGAGACTTATGTGTTAAGCTTTCTCCTTGAAAACGTGCAGTTATTCCCTTTGTTTTGAATAGAAAAGCAGGATATAAATGATCCTAGGTGTCTCAGGAAAATATTAGAGGGAAAACCATATATTCCCTGCCCATGCAAATCACATTAGTGAGAGCTATGGATTAATTGGTCCAATCCCCATATAATTTTATCACATTTTCTTTGCTCCTTCTCTGCCATATAACCTCATTAAACAGCCCTCTTTGCCATGTTGAGAGAGATAGAAGTAGCTGCACACCGTCATAACTTTGGTATGCAAGTACATAACGAATTTGAATATCTATTATTGTAGAAATAAATACAGATAGTGATCTCTCTATTAACATTCTCTGTACATAGAGACAAGTGAAAAGACAATGTCATTAGCAACCCAAAGAGAGTCAGTATTGACTGAAGGATGGCAGCTAAATTAGAAGCAGGGGTTGTAGAAAGTTTTAACTTGCTTTTCTCAGACTTCTTTACTGTGATCAGATTTTTTCTGCAGTACTGATGTGTATCTTTTGGCAGGCCAGGCAAGCAGTTGTAGTACCACGGGAACTATTTACAAGTGTAAAAGTGTACACAAGAGAGGATACAAGTGTATCCTCAAGTATGTTACTGATGTGCTAACACAGTTTCATGGATCCCAGTGGACTGTGTTATGTTTCACATAGCTGAAGCACCGTGCAGCTGGCAATAAAACACACAGAGACCTCCACTTGTTTGGGCAAGTTTATTAGTTTCTGGGCTCAGCTGACTCTACCTGCTGCTAACTTAATATTTCTGCAAGCATTAGCAAATTGAAAAGCTGACAGGAGTCTCTGGCCTCACTTGGAACTCAGGTGACTCATGATGGGCTGCTGTGGTGCTGTTAAGATGCCACACGCTGTTGTGCTTCCTGCACTGTGTTAAAAATCATCTTGCAGACGTCTTTTTACTTCTGTGAGGTTTAGTACAAGGCTTACCAGTGGTGGGGATTCTTGCTCTTCAGTTCTTCTCATCCCACTCGTGGATAAACTCAGTTTTGGCTACTGAGCTTGCAAGAGATAAGCAAATCCTTGGGCCTGAGAGACAATTGCCTATCATGAGGTCGGTTTTTTAATTAAGAGGGCTGAGAAGCAGTGACCTTGCTGTGCTTTCTCTGTACAAGTGCAGAAGTAGGATTGGTGTTGCACTCTTTTGTGACATTACATTAATTTGAAGGACTCTTGCTTTGAAATGAGCATCATCCAACTTCAGCCAGTTTCAATTTTGTAGATCCAGCAGCTCAGGACACATCATTTACCCTTCACCCAAAGGAAGAAGAGTCTTCTTCATAAGTAGGTGGGTGAACTTGTCTGTGAGATGAACATCTTCAGCTGTGGCCCCAGTGGTAGGAAGGGGCTTGTCAGAGGGTACTGCAGAGAGTGTGAGGGGTGCTTGGCACAGCACTGGGCCAGCTGAGGGACCTGACTCCTCATGAAAAATAACACAGACACACCTGATTTAACAGGAAACCTCTCCCTTGTCCTCAATTATAAGTGGTGGTTGCAAAGGAAGAAGGGGCAATGCTGTGCAGTAGTAGGTCTATTCTATAAAATATGGCCAAAACAACACGTTCAACCTGATTTTTGAACAGCTAATGGCAAGTGTGCTAAGCCACAGATGAGATACCACAGCCCATCCCCAGAACTGACAGGGAGTGCATGGCAAATCTGCAGTCAGGGAATGGGATGTGTATTTCTGACTGCACCCTGATCCCAAGAGTCCCAGACTTGGTTTGGAGCCAGGCAGCTCAGCCAAGGCTGAGGAAAAGCTCATGCACTGAATCCACCTCCCAGGCTGAGGCAGCTTGTGTCACATTGTCTGGGAATACATCCTATGTGATTGTGGAGTGAGACCTTAACTGCCCTTTGGAAACCTCCATCCTGATGGCTGATATCAGTAATTTATTCTGCATTATCCAAGCCCCATCCAGCCACTGCTTACAGCTGAATCCCATCCCCCTGAATGAGTGCTCTAGTGAAAAGCAGTGGTGGTAAAATATCTTGAGTAAAGCTTTTGACATGTGATTGCAAAGCATTTTCTGTGATTGAGAAAAATACAGCCTGGATGAATGGGCTTAAATGGGCTGGATATTAGTTGGATTACCAGGCTTAAAGGGCAGTAATGAATAGTTCAGCATCCAGCTGGCAACTGCTAAGTGGAGTACAATAGGGAGTGATTCTGGGACAATATTATTCCACATCTTTATCACTGGCCTGAATGATCAGACAGAATGCATCTTCAGCAAATTTGCAGGTGAAGATGCAGTGTGTGGAAATATGTCAAATGACAGTAAAACTTCAAGTTACAAGGAACTCGATAAACTTGAGCCTGGGAACAACAGAAATCTCAGGATGTTCAGAAATGAAACAACACAAAATTCTGCACATGGGTCTTTCAAACTACATAATTGGCTACAACAGCAGTGAACTTCTATTGCTTGTTTATAGAAAATTCACACCTGCAATGATGTAATTTGCTTTAGGTCTCCTATTCAAGAGATGATTGGAAAAACACTTGCAGAGTGCTAACAAAGTTGTCAGGGACTTAGAGGATACTACTGTCAAGAAGAAGATGGGGGAATTGAGTTTGTTTAATCTGGAAAAAGGAATCCAAAGAAGAACCTAATTGCAGACCACTTGAAGGATTTTAAAGGGGATGGAGCCAAATTCAGCTCAGTAATAGTGACTGGTGGTAAAACATTCAGCAACAGCCATGAAGTGGTTGAGGTAGGCTAGTAGGAAACCCATTTTCACTAGGTGGGGGGTGCAGGCCTGGAATAGCTTGCTGAGAGAATCTGTTGAATTTTCAGTTTCTGAGGTTCTCAAAATCCAACCAAGGAATGTATGGTTGACATGATTTGGTGTCAAGCTCTGCTTGAGGTTGGATGTTGGATTAAGTCACTCTGGAGGTCTGTTCCAGCCAAGGTTTCTATGATTTGTTCCCCAAGATGTGTTGACCACACAGATATGGCAAATGCTAACCAAGAACACTCCATTTTCTGATCTCTTTCTAGAGGCTGTGTTCAGTAATGCTGGCAGAGTTTTATTTTGTAGTCAGTATGCCACAAAAGTCCTTCATACAATGGAATCATAAGAAAAGCTAATGGATCTGAAGGGATATCTGGAGGTCTAGTCCAAACTCCTTCTCAAAGAGCTATCTTCAAAATAAAGTCAGATTGCTCAAGCTTATTCAGATCTTGAAAATCTTCCACCTTATCATCACAGAATCATAAAGTTGTTAAGGTTAGAAAAGACCTCTAAGATCAAGTCCAAGTGTTAACTCAGCACCACCGTGTTCATCACTAAACCCTATGCCCAAGTGATAGATTCACACACTTTCTGAACACCTCCAGGGCTGGTGATTCCACCATTCCCTGGGCAGGCTATTCCAATGTCTGAACAATTTCAGTGAAGAAATTATTCCTGCTATCCAATTTAAACCTCCCCTAGCACAACTTGAGGCCATTTCTTGTCAAGCTGTTTCAGTATTTAACATTTTCATTATGAAGAACATATTGAAAAAACTACATTGGAACTTCTTCCTGCTGTCCATTTTCACTGTGTATCTCTGCAAAGAGCCTGTTTCTCCTGTCAGTCACTCATTAGGACATGGGAGACTTCAGTGAATCCCCCTATTACCTTCTGTTTCCTGGCTGAATAAACCAAACACCTTCAGCCTCTCCCTATAAGCTGGGTGCTCCAGATCACTACAACAGCACACTGCTGAATTCTGTCCTGTTTGCTTTCCCCAGGACCTTTCTTGCAAAGCTTCTTTCCAGCCAGTGTTGGAGTAGCAACCATGTCCTACATGTAATCAATTATTCTCCCAATTTTTTTGCAATTTGCTGTAATCCACAAATTTGCCAAATGGATCCAGTTTATCTGTAATTTTTCTGTTCAACCATCCAGCCACACTCCCTTGCTCTGGCTGCAAGGACACTGTGGGAGTCTGTGAAAGGATTTGTTAAAGACAAGGGGGAAAACAACCATTTCTGTCCTGTCATTCTCGGAGCCCATCTTCTCCTCACAGAAAGCAATTGGGTCAGTACAGCAAGACTTAACCCTGGTAAATCCAATTGAGCTGTCTCAGTCACCTTCGTGTCCTTCATGCACATAGAAACAGCTTTCTTGGAGAATTCCTCCAGCAATCTCCCCGGCAAGAACTGATAGTCAGTTCCTCCTTGACTTTTTTCAGATGGGAGAAATTATTATAATTTTATTTTATTTTATTTTATTTTATTTTATTTTAATCAATCCACAGGGATTATGAGCACAATCTTTTAAGGTGATATAAAGTGGCCTCAGAATAAAGCTGGCCAACTCCCTCAGCACTACAAAAAACATCTACTATAGAATTAAATCTATAATTACATTTTCTAAGGGAGCTCAGAAATATCTTTCCCCTTAGCTAGAGCTTGTATAGAATTAAGTCAGCAGATTCAGAGCAGGGAAGCTCTCCCCCTTCCCCTTCCATATCACAATTCTCGAAGTATTATTTTCTAGCTATTACTAAGAAATAAGGGAGGATATAAGGTCTAAAAATAAAACCAAAAGGGTTTAATTAAAAAAAATAATCAGAATTTCGGAAATGCATTGGAGAACGCAAAGTAGAAAAAGCTTTAGAGAGAGCAAGAATAAAGTTCTCCTGGAAAATTTTCAGAAGCCAGACTGAAAGTGAGCAGCAAAATAAACTGACCCACGAGCTCCTGTTGGCCTCCAGCAGGCAGAGTCTCTCTTCATTAGAGGAGTAAGAGAAGAACAGAGGAGCTGCCCTTGTTGTTCCTTTTGCATATCTGCCAATGGTGCAGCAGGCAATTGCTCCTCAGTCTTCATGCGGCATAGAACTCAGATTAAAACCAGATTTTTTAAAAAAATTTCACATCTCATTTTTCCCATCTTCCAACCATTCCTATTTTTTTCTCCCCTTTTCTGTGAAATTTGTTCATTTTCTTTTTCCCTGAACTCTTTTTACTATGTTTCTCCTTGTTATATTTATTTTTAGTATCTTTCCTGGCATGCTCTTTGGTTATTCTGTGGTACTCAGAATATTCTGGATATCCAGGGATATCCTGTGATATCTTCAGCCCAGTATTTCACATGCTGGCTTGTCTTCTATTTTACAGTCTGCAGACATACAGACTCGTGGGGCACTAACACAGATAAACTTTATTGCATGCCTGGAGCTCCACAGCATTAATGTAACACAAAAAAAATAATACTGGGCCATAATGGTTAAGAAAATGTATTTCTATTACAAGGGAAAGTTATTGAGACAGTTTCCTAAGGCAACTTCCAAATTCATTAGTTGGAAGATTCTGCAGTTAGCTGGCCAATCTTTAGGTCTGGATAGTCAGAGCTAGTTAAACATCTCTGATTATTTCTGCACAGTCTCTTTTCCTGATTGTTCACAGAGCAGAAAATTCAGTTGGATCCTTGTTATCCTGTCTCAATTTCTGCCACCTTCCAAACAACTCTACTTTTGTTTCCCATAGGAAACAGGTTTATTAAACCCCCTTCTGCCTCCAGAGCTAAATCCCCTCCAGAATCAGGTCTGAAGTCCATTTCTCACTCTCCACAGAGAGAGAGAGACATTTCTCCACTCTCCATGAGCTGCAGCCATCCTCACTCCCTGGCCCAGAGAGAGTTGCTGTCCTGTTCCCTGAGCACTCTCAGGATTTATGTGAATGATCTCTCTTAATGCCTTCTGTCCCACTTTAACACCAGCCTCAGAGATGGAGACCCACAGTTTGAGAAACATCTCTGTCATGTGTCAATATTTCCTTTTTGAGATTCTCTTTCAGTTCCTGCTCTCTTACAAATCAAAATTCAGGCATGGACAGTTTATGCCAGACCTGCCAGGGCTCTTTCATTTAATGCAGCCCAAGTGCATCAGGGCTGCTCTTGATGTCAGCAGCATGTTAAGTTTTCAGACACCTTCAGCTTGGTCTGTCATGCTAAGTATCCCCATAAACACCTGGGAGCCAACTTTATTGCTTCTCCACCTTCTAAGATCTCCTCTATATGATAACTGCCAAAAACAAGGCAAGTGTTCAGCTCTGCCAGCACAACAGCCTCATTTCCATGGCCATAAGGCTTTTGTTTTGGAGGAGATGTGTGGTTTCTTCTCTCATATTGTGTTACAGATACTTGCAGGGCAGGGGACCAGGCAGCATGTGGCAAATAAGAGAGTTGGGAAACCCGAAGCAAAGTGGTGCAAAGTGCAAAGTGGTCCTCTGCGTGTCACATTACCTGGCTCGGCAGGGAGATTCAGTCAACATTTGAGTGTGTGTGGAAAAATTTGTCCTGGATGCTCAGGTACAGGATGGATAAACACGGCTTGACTGGGCAGCCATCCGCAAAGCTGCACATCCATCACAGCTCTCCTGCTCCCCTTGACTGCTCCAGAGCCATGGAATTACCAGGCTGCAGAAAGCCTCAGTTCCTTCACCAGAGTACCTGTCCCAGCCTCTGTCCCTCCCAGTTCCCTGGTGGCTATTAAAAAACCTTTCTGCAGCCTTTCCTCCAGCCTCCTCCCACAGCACAAGCAGCCCATGGGATGTTCAGGGAGAAATAAAACTCAGAAGCCTCCTCCCTGTGCCTGGATCCCTGAGGATTTAAATCACTGCATACACTCTGAGCTTCTCCACCACCCAAAGACTGTGGCAGGAAGAACCTCTCATTCACAGCTCTCACAGGAGCCAGTTGTAGATGACGGGGATGCAGGAAATTGTAGAATTAGCAGTGCTAATGCCAGGTGGTAACACAGGGGAAGAACTGGAATTGGCAAACCTTCCTAGCAAAGGGGTTTTCCTGCAACAGTCAATGCGTTAGATACCAAAGGAACAAATTACCTTGCTGGATGCTGATAACATTTGAACTCCAGGAGGAAACATTTGTTTTATAAATTAAATTTCTTTGTTTCAAGAGAGATACAGTTGTTCTCCAGCCTCCTCTGATTCCTCAGAGAATCATAGGGGGTTGTTTCCATTTTCTGGTGATGCTGGTTTCAAGTGATGCTGATTGTTTTTCATCTTCCCAGAAATATGTTTGCTAAGTTCCGTCATCCTCTTGATGTGCAGTTTCTTGGCATCACTGCTCAGCAGTGTGGTTTAATGAGAGGAAAGAGCTGGAGTTACCAACTGGCACATGCTCTCAGTCCTTCTCCAACTTCTTTTTAGATTGAATGAACTTCTGTTATGCCAGATATTAAATTGCTCTGAATTTTACACCTGGCCAATTCTATTATTCTCTCTCTTGCATTTTCTTTCAAAAAACAGTTGGCCCCTCTTAAAAGGTCTTATGCAGTTTGCATGGCTTATATGTTATATACTGTGCACACTGAATTTAGTGCAAAAATATCCAATCAGGTCAGCAGAAACCAATAACTGGGAATTGGAATATATATAACAAAACAGTCAGGAGTACCAGTGTCATTAAATAAAACTCTAGTGCCAGAACAGGGACCACAGCCAAGGGTGACAGTGCAGCCAAGGAAAGGTCCCCAGATCATGAAACAATGATGGAGTCACAAATACCAGCCCTTTGGTGCTTCTTCACCCACACCAGGAGTCTCCTTGCCCCATGGAAAAGTCGTAGGTCAAGTGTAAGGGTGGCTGTGTTGGGACATGCAACAGGGATGGAGAATTGTTAAGTTTTAGGTTCTGGGGCTGTGACATTCCACAGTTCTGCTCACCTGCAGCAGTTCTCACCCGTGACCTCCTGGGAGTGAGCATCCTGCCACTCATAAGCCACGTGAAAGGCACTAGGACAGTGTGAAGGACTCCGAGGAGCACAGATCAATAGATCAATGCTAGCAGCAGGAGCAGCAGGGCGGAAGGACTGGCTGCTCTCCCGGCAGTGCAGGCGATGCTTTGCTGCCCCCTTGGCAGCTGCCCAAAGAAAGGGAAGGCTCTGCTCCCCACCCAAACTGCCTCAGATCCCACTAAACCTCTGCAGCACCCTAAATCCACACTGAGCTTGCTGATGTCACTCGGCTCTGTGCTCTTGTCCTTTCCCCAAACTTGCAGCAAGTCCTTCCTTTCTTCCTGAACCAAGTCTGCTGCCACAGCAAAAGTGAGTTTTGTCATCTTTTGGATATCATCCTAAGGCAGTTTATCTCATTCCTGCCTGCAGTGCTGAAAAG
This sequence comes from Brachypodius melanocephalos, assembly GCA_013398615.1. Taxonomy (NCBI): domain Eukaryota; kingdom Metazoa; phylum Chordata; class Aves; order Passeriformes; family Pycnonotidae; genus Brachypodius; species Brachypodius melanocephalos. The sequence continues at coordinate 16,497,672 of VZSR01003806.1, read as the reverse complement.
CCTTGAAATGGCTCCTCTCCAAAATGAAGCTAAAAGGGTATTTTCCTCTGCTGAGGAACGGAATGAAAGATTACTGAATGGCTCCTGCAATTTGTGTCGGCTTTGGCAGGGTGGCTGCTTGAAGTGAATATCTTTGCCACAGTCTCCTGCAAGGGCAAGGAATCTCTTTGCCTGTGTATGTACCCTCAAATTCAGACAGTCTGCCAGATTGGGCCTCCCCAAAATCAAATCCCACAAATTAAAGCATTTGTTGGACATACAACTGAATACCTGAGTAGAAAGTCAAATTCTTTTTCTTCTTCAGTTAATTCTTTTTCCACTACATTGCACTGAATCTTAGATAACAACTATTTAACTAGATAAAATCCCCCTAAAATGTTAAACTAAAAGAACAGAAAGATATTCTTCATGACAAATGAAATATTTTCTCAACCTTTAGAGAATGACTCTGAAGTAGATTGTAAAAATATTTTTAAGTAATCCTGAAAACGCAGAACTACTCTTTCAACAATTTCTCCTGTTTTTTCTCTGAGTTTTTAAATGAAATTTCACTAGATTTTATGAAAGAAAAAAACAAACAAACAAAAAAAAAAAAAAAACAAAAAAACAAACGACCCAGCAAAGTCAGTATTTTTTACCAGTCTTGCTTACTTCAGAACTCTTCCACCTGCTCTAACACCTGATCCAGACAAAATGGTGTTGTCTGGTAATTTCAATGCAGACTCTGTTATGAAGCTCACTGGAGCCAGTTTTTGAGGCCAGACTCTAACAATGCATACACATTCTGCTAATATTTAAAGAGTGACTTCATGGCGCTAAAAAATACTGAAGCAAAGCATCACATTCCTGCTGTGACAGACCAGTCTTGCAGGAAGGGCTGCTTCCAAGTGACACTGTGCATGAGGGCTCACAGATTATCACCTGACACAAGTAATCAGGTTGGAAAATTGCTGCTACTGTAATTGAGCTGTTCAATTGCAACTATTGTTGGAATTATCTCCTCCTCCTGGCCCAGGAGGCAGAGGAGCAATCAGATCCTTGTACTTCAAATGTGCCTAGCACGGAAAGCTGCACTGCTGCTGCTTTGTTTCCCAGAAATTAAAGCTGATCTTTGGGAGAAATGTGTCACTAAAAGATGCATGGAAATTTATCTATGAATCCAGAGGAGGCTGTCAAAGTGAATATGTCTGAATCAACCAATATTGGGACTGATGTTCCATTGGCTTCCAGCTTTCCTTGCCTATTCATAATTTCTAAAAGCTTGGTGTAAAAGAATCTGGAAAGAGAAACTCGTTGGGAATTTTTATTTGGTGGCACCCTCCTCTGGCAATTGCTCAGCCATCTCTGGCTATAAGGATCAAAGCAAATGAGAACCACAAACACACTGAATCTGATGGACTACGTTAAAAATTGAGCCAGGTCAGTCAACTGATCATCCCACTGCAGATATCAAAGCATTACAGCATTACTAGTTAAAACTATTTTTCAGGTCTTCCTTGAAAAGCAGTTTGATGGTCTAAGTATATCAGGACAACAAGCTTGTCTCCCCTGGCTCTGCAACACAAGCATAACCTCAGCCTTTCAAAGTACATGAAGCCCTATTCATGCAGTTAATTATAAGCAGTGTTTAAATGGAAACTTAAAAATGGAAGGTCATGTTCCCTCCATCTGAACATTAAATCCCTTCAAGATCAGTCTGCCCTAGATAGAAGTGGCTGCATTCAGCTGTGTGGTATCTGTATTACAAAATGTTCTTTGAAATGATCAGGTGGTGAAGGGAGTTTGACTTGTACTTTGCCAGAGAGCCAAAGCAAAGAGGAAGGGTTAGGTACACAGCCTCTGCTAAGTGCTCAGCCAACAACACAACGTGTTTGTCAGAGCTGCCTGGCCTCAGGGGTGTCTAACGGAGAGCTCACTTTATCCTCCTGGAGATGGGTTCCCAAGGAAGGGCAAAGCACATGAATAATGGATTTTGGGGGTATAATGGGGCTATAATGCTTGTAGACATTCAAATACACACTGGACAGCTGGACTTGCTGGTGTGCCAGGGGCTACTGGTAGCATTTATCACAGCCACCCCATTTTAAACTAATATTAGTCACAAATGTAAAATACTGAGACTAGGAAATCTTTGCTTGTTTTCTCTCATTGCAGATTGACACTGGCCAGAATCTGATTTTCCCCAAAGGTCAATCACCAGCAGAAAGCCATGCCAACCCTGACTCCAGAACATCCTTGGAGAAGCGCTGGCTCTGCTCCCCTCTTCAAGGGTTGTCAAGCATTGCAATGGTCTGACCAAAGATGTCTTGGGGTCACCGGCCCTGGAAGTGTTTAAGAAATGACTGAACATGGCATTCGGTGCTATGGTTTAGCTGATAATGGGGAAAGCTGTTCAGTCAAAGAACTCAGTGATCTTGAAAGACTTTTTCAACCTAACTGATTTTAAGATTTTCTTTCTCCCCGTGTTAACCTGGTCAGTGGTAGCTGTTTCTCATGGTGTTAATCTGCCAAAGACAAATCCTGTGAACCAACCCCAGCAAACGTCTGTGCAAATAACTTCTCTTCTGGTCTGACTCTGCCACAGCAACCAGCTCCCAAAGGACTGTTCCCTCTCAGTAGAGGCTCTTTGCACCAGCTTTGCCTGGAGTCCCTGAGATGTTGAGGGTGTCTGGGGTTTGCCCAGGGTCCACCTACACCTCCCATGTAAAACAACAGGAGCCACCATCAGGGACTGTGGATGCTCCCTGGCATCAGCTGTGCAGCACAGGCACTCAGGGTTTGTGAAAATAAACCTCTTCCTGACATTCAATCCATTTCAAATCAGTTCAATCCACTCTTCCTCACTCCAGAAAGTACCCTCACTTATCTCCTGGGTGACCTGAATAAAGAAGCTGCTGCTCTTGCTTCTTGTGGAGAAGGGTCTTGGCATGGCCACCTGAAATTGCAGCCACTTTTCCTGGGGTTGAATAATACTTTTTTTTTTGTTCAAATTTGGTTTCTGGTTTCAACAAAAACAAAAAAAATGTGTAATTCCTCTCCAGTTTACTCTTTGTATGGTGTTTTTAAGAGTGGTGAGGTCTACTTTAGACCTTGGATTGATTTGTGTGCTGTACATATGTAGGATTACTTGGGAACACTTGGAGACAGTTTTGAGCTTCAGCTGCAACTCCAGACTGTCCTGTATCTCTCCTTCCACCTTTGAAAACACAACAGTAGCCCTTTCCAGTAGAAGCCTATGCTTTTGGAAGCATGCAAGTCCTATCCAGACAGCAATCAAGTGTGATCAGTGAAAAGCTCCATTGCCCCTCGTGCAAAGAGTAACCATCACCTCCCTGGCACAGAGCAAGGTCAGGGCCGAAAGGAGCATGTGAATATTCCCAGATGCTGCCTTTTAAAAAATGGAAACAGCATGAAGAATATTCCTGACACAAATCAGCAGAAAAGCACCTCCAAAACAATGATGTGTGATTCAGATTATGCGGGTACATGGGAATCAGTAGAACTAGATACCTTGAAAAGGAAAAATAGTGCTGATACCATTTGCAAAACTATTTTTGCAACTTCTACTCATATTTGATAGAAATTGGTGCAACTTCTGTATTACGGTCTGCTCAAAGAGGCAAGAAAACTATAAAGGATTTTACTTTCTGGTCCCCCAAGGTCTTGGATAAACATCAATTTCACTTGGGCAAGCACATTTTGCAGAGTCAGAGCTCTGCTTTTGGACCGCACTGGCTGTTTAGTTTTACTCCCTCCACTTTCTGCTCTTGACCAAAATTATAGTATACACGCATCATCTGAAATTCCAGCACCATATTAATCTGATAAGAATTCAAATGATAAAGAAGGTGCCATGAAACAAATCTAGTATTCTGGCAAAAATCCGAATTGATAATGTGGGAATTGATAAAGTACAAGCTTAATCCATCCCTCTTTGAGTCTCACTGTCATTTCAAGGCCCAGCTGGGGTTGTTATATGAGATGGCTTTTAGGGTTGGGTGAAGTTTATGAGAAGAGATTAATAATTATCTATTGATTATATCTAAGAAAAGACAACTACAGTACATTCATTCAGTACTTTCCAATGGCACAGAGATTTTATAACAGTATGTGTTAACTGATATAATCTTAAATCAAGACAACAGTAGCTCCTTGTCCCAATAGTAACCAGAGGGGATCAGTTTCTTCATGCAGAAAAGCCAATCTTTACCGTTACATCCCATTTTTATACAGTTTTCAAAGACATCGTGTTTGACTCTACTTGGTTGGTAACTTTCTTGCTACTCCATCCATTGGTGAGAAGGTGGTTGTTGTGTACCTGCTAAGACTCTCTTTTTTCACACGTATTTACATTTTTTCTTTGTGGATTCTCGTGGGATAGGCTTTTATTTTTCACAAGTGCAGCCTGTTTTCCTCCCAGGCATAGATTGTTAAGCAAACTGATTTTCATTCTTAGATTCTTCCTCATGGGAATTAACAGGCTAGCTGTTAATTCAGCTGAGCAAGGCCTGATTTTATAAAGCCTTTCTTTTATAAAATTCTACCTGTATGCAACAGGTCTTTAGTTAGAACAGGCCTGATTTTTGAGAATCCCTTTCATAAGAATTCTCAAGTAAGAAGGGATGATTAAAACCAAATCCATCCACAAAGGAATCAACATAACAGAAGAAAATCAAGTTCAGTTTGTTGGGGGTTTTTGGTTTTTTTTTTTGTCAGCTCCTAAATTGCCTGTCTTCATTCCACTTCCCACCCCGTTTCCCATCAGACACTGTGAGCTTGCACTCAATGGCATCACGAGACTGCGAGACTGGAGGTAATTCCAGGACATTCGAGATGTCTTCTGCTCAGAGCTTCTGTGCCATCCAGCCTGAAGGTATTTGTGTCACCAGAGGCCTGGAAGAATGTGCAGATGCCTACAATTTCCTGTGCCCAAAGACTGGTGACTGCAAATGACAGTGGTAATGATATCCTGGCAATCAGAGCTGAGAATGAGTCACCTGCTGGTTTTAAATGGGACAAAGAAAACCAATCGTATTTCAATCCTGCAGGTGCTGGAAATTGCACTGGGGTAAATCAGTGTGAAAGATTAATTTGTTTTTTTGTGGTTTGTTGATGCTTCTGGAAAGTAGAAGCTCAAGCAGAAAAAAAAAGACCCGAAAACAACCTTTGGTTGAACTGAAACAAAAAACCCCCTCAGATAATTTTTGCTGATTTTCAAGGCAAAATCCAGAAATAAATATAATTTGGGTTCTACAGTTATTTCAGTTTTGGACGTTTCTTCGATGCTACATCCAAAGAAATCTGAAAATTTGTATAATTTTGGATCAATACTTTTTGGCCATTGTTATTAAAGAAAGGTGACTATTTTCTAATTACATTATTACTGTTGTTTTAGGAACTGGGAATTTGGAAAACTTCAAGCAATATCATGAAATCTGATTTTTTTTTTTTTCCCAAAGGAAAAAAGATGAATCTAAAACCTTTTGTACCACTTCAGATCTGGGATATATGCGATATATTAAGATTCCCTGTTACTCAAGTTACAAATACCTCTGTTGTAATCACTTTAATTTAATAGTAAGGCTGTGCCTCAAATACAATGTTTTTTACAGAACAGAACACTTTGGCTCGAGAGAAGCTGTCTTCATTTTAAGTTTGTTTCTGCAGGCAGAAGTTATTAACTTCTGTTTTCCATAAAGTCAAACTACCAAGTATATTGAGGGCAGCACACAGAAAACAGCTTTGTACAGGCAGAGCTCTGATGAGCCCATGTCACAGAATCCATCCTGTGCCCTAATCCCAAAAGGACAAGACAAAAACAGCCTCAGCTCCTAAAGGTAATAGCTCATGCTCTTTAGTTTACAGATCCCTGATTCATTGACTGCAACAGCAAAAACAGCAGCTCTCATACACAGGTTCTAGGTGCAGGTGAGGAATTGCAGCTGAAATTGTTTCAAGGGGACGTTTGTAATGTGCAAAGGTCTGTCTAACCTATCCCATTATCTCTGGGATTGCAGAGGTATTAATGACACTTCAAAAATATTTCATGAGAATATTCTACAAAAACACTAAAAATGCTTTTAGGGCTCTGAGGAGCAAATTCTTCCCCCAGCCAGAGCCAAAAAGGTGCTACTGTCTCATTGATGATGGAATAGCTGGAACAGAACTTAAGCACAAATGAAATCTGCTATCAGCATTGCAATTTGTGCTTAAAAGCGGCTCTCGCTCAGAAGTCTCATTGATGATCTCTGCATGGCGCTGTGTCTGTTTTATGGAGTGTAGGGCAAAGCTGAATGTCTGGGACCTGCCATGCAAGAATTCATCTCTCTTGAGAGAGAAACCCTTGCAGACCCCAGGTGTGGTAGCACGGATGTGTCTGTGAGACCTCAGGGCAACGTCAGGCTGCACACCCAGCGCCTGGGCAGGGCATAACTGCAGCAGAAGGACCCTGTCAGTGGTAACTAAGGAGATCCTCCAGGAAGAAGAGCAGGAGAAGGGGCTGGAAACCTCTAGAATAGCTGTCACACTGCTAAGTTCTGCCCTTGGGAAGCACAGCATCCACTGAAGACAGGAGAACTTTTTAAAGGGACTGGCACTTCATATTGCTGCAAAAATTAAATCCAGGCTGGCTCGCCGAGTTCTGAAGGCGAATAGCTTTAGAAAATTTCCTATAAATGTTTAATCATTTCATCTCGGATGGCATTTAATTAGCAACCTAATTAACTTTTTTGTATTTATCACTCGCAGAGGCTCTTGGCACCTTCAGCAGCGAGGCAGGGGATCACAGTGTACACAGGAGAATTCCTGGGCAGGGGAAGCCCACGGCAGTGCCAAGACCCTCCAGAAGCTCCCCAGAGCAGCTAATGAGGCTCAGGGGGGCCAGGGCTAATGGCCTTCACCCCCACCCCTACCGAGGGCAGCCTGGGCAGTGACACAGGGCCAGTGCCTGAGCCAAGGCTCAAGATGGCAGGTTTGTGCCCTCTGGGGCAGGAGGATGTGCAGAGAGGACAATTTTACTGACAGAAAGACATTCCTCTGGCTGACTTAAAGCCCACATAACTCAGCGACTGAGCACCTCTGTGTGCGTGGCCTCCTGCCAGGCCGAGGGCACTTGCCCTGCCGTCCCCTCTGGGCGGAGCGGTGCGGCAAGGCCGCTGCTCTGCCCAGCGGTGGCCGATGGCTCCTCACAGACAGAGCTGCCGAAGACAGAGATTGTATCTGGAGATAAATCACACCAGTGCCCTGGTGTGGCTGTCTGCCTTCGGCAGACAAAAAGGACAGCCCTGTTCTGGGGCAAAGCCAGCACAACATTGCCAGCCCGGAAAAGGGAGGGGATTGTCCCACCTCACCTTGAGCCCTGGGGGCAGTTCTGGCTGCCACAAGCGTGAGAAGGATACAAAGGTGTTGGGCAGCATGCAAAGGAGGGCTACAAAGATGATGAAGGCTCTGGAGGGGAAGCTGTATGAGAAATGGCTGGGGGCACTTGGCCTGTTCAGCTTTGAGAAGATGAGACTGAGGAGAGGCTTCACTGAGGTCTTCAGCATCCCCTTGAGAGGAAGAGGAGGGGCAGGCACTGATCTCTTCCCTCGCGACAGGACCCAGGGAATGGTCTGAAGCTAGGGCAGGTTCAGGTTGGATATGAGGAAAAGGATTTTCACCCAGAGGGTGGTTGGGCACTGGAACAGCTCCCCAGGGAATGATCACAGCATCAGCCTGACAGAGCTCCAGAACCACTTGGACACACTCTGAGTGTGTGACAATCCATGGTGTGATTCCTAGGGATTCTGTCCTGTGCAGGGCCAGGAGATGGACTCAGTGATCCTTGTGGGGCCCTTCTCATTCAGGGGGTTCTGTGATTCAATGCAGAGCAGAGCTCAGGCTGCAGAGAGGGCTTGGAGCTTTCTCCTGGGGCAGGGACAGGGAGCAGCCCTGCCTGCAAAAGCTGTGCCCAGCTGGAGACACCTTGCTTGGCCCACCTGGTGTACTCAGCCCATTGGCTTCTTCCACTCTTTCAACACAATTCATTCAAAGACACAAACCTCCTGAAGGTTTTCAAAGGAACTAGCAGCTCTCTCATGAAAAGGCAGAAATTCAGCAATGAAACAACTTTTAATGAACTATAGAGGTGTTTTAGTGGGTTTAATTAATTGGCATTTAAACGGTTTAATGATTGGCATTTGAAATGAGGAAGTGAATAGGTAGTCTAGGCAGTCCTCTCCCCCTTTATTCACTTAGTACTGAGGAGAAACTTCAAAAACATCTGCTATTTACTTACATATCAGCACAGAGTAAATATCTGAGAACCTCATACATCTGCCACCAGATTCCCTTTCACACTCTGAGTGCTTTGTCCATGCTAAATGCAAATTATTTTGAGAATTTTCATATTGATAAGAGATGTTGCATCATTTGGTGCTTGATGATAGGAAAGAAATATCATAAAATGGTCAGCAAGAGGCCAGTCTGACATTTATTAACCAGACAATTCCTGAAGGAGGTGATCTTTGCTATGTTAGCAGGAGAACCTGGTTTGTTTTGTTGTCCTCCTGCTCATTTTATCCCCTGCAACAGCCTATTCTCAGTCTCTGATGAGTGCACACTTCAGTACAGACTTTTTGAAGTAATTGGGGTTTAATTATCTGGGGGAAAATACTGAAGTAACTTGCAACTGTACATGTGTGAGACTGTATCAAGAAAAGAAATAAAACCTGGAATTAATCACAAAGTCTGTGTTGCTGCCATTCAATGACTACATTGATTCAAAGTTGTATTAAAAAGGAAAAAAAAATAAAAAGGACATGGAGACTAAGACATGGCAATTAATCCAGGATTTGGGGTTAACAACCAACACATTATTTGTGTGTTGTTTTGTCATATTTAACCAACTTAATGTCTTTTTGTGCTCTGAGAAGAGAGATTTTGGGACTCAGAGTGATGAAGCAATTTCTTGATGATATGAGAAAAGACTGACAGATCTCTGCTTTACTCTGTTTTACTCTGCTTTAATGTTGTAGCAAGACCCAGGCACTTGGGTGATCAAATCAGGTCTCCAGAAAGACATCTGATACCTGAGGAGGAACTGTCATGTATAACCTATTTATTACATGGTATTTTCTACTTCCTCTAAATGGGACTGTACTGAATGTGCAAATTGCTCAGTGCCTGGAGGCCAGAGAAAATAGCACCAAAACTTCTTCTTGCTAAAGGGATGGAAATTACCTTATTTGCTTTCCAAGGTTTCAGGAACCTGAGAGAGCACTCTGCAATATATAAGGACATGACATATTGGCTTCAGCAGCTTCTGATCTGCCCTGTGCCAATGCCCAAATACATCACAGAATGACCAATCCTAGATCAACATTCCTGGCAATACCCTTATGTAGAAATAAAGTCTCAGCACTGCTGTATTTTCTGCTTGCAGACAGAAGGAAGGCAGATTTTGCTCAACAGTTAAAACCACCGTTGATCTAAAAGCAGGTCTGCTGCCTCATTGCAATTCAGGTGCCCTTCATCTTTCCGACACAGTCTTTGTTCTCTTGGATATTACTGTATCCCACAAGCTATTTGCAAACCCCACAATGATAAGCAGTAATGAGAGGAAAGAATGGAATCAGCATCGTTGGGTCTGCCTAGTAACGAGCCAGGAGACATTTTGAATGTAAGCCATGTTCTTAAATTTGCAAACTGCAGGAAAAAAAAGAAGTGGAGGAAAGAAAGAAGAAACTAGAACAGTCAGATCAAGATCAAATTTCCCAGCATTAGAAGTTTTTGCTCATGCTGGTGGGTGTTATACACAGACTAATTAAGTTGTCTGAAAAAGAGACACCAAAGATTACACAGCAGCAAAATCTGGTGGTAGCTGTACTTCTCTTCTTGTTAATTCTTGGAGCTTGAAAAGTTTGGTTTCTGTTTCAATGCTTTCAAAGACAGGTTTTTTATTTACCATATTTCACTGATAATTATTTCATGCAGTAACTTTTATACAAGTGGTTGCTGGATGATTATGCTCCAGATGTCTATTAAAGTTGATAAATGTATTTTGGTATTAACATTCTGTAGAATGTAAAACAGTTGCAAAAGGACAGATGGTCTCTTGTAATTACTATTTCTTTTAATTATTATATTACTCTTTTGTCTAGAACTCCAAAGAGATGAGAAGATTGCTGTGTGAGGTGCTGTTTATTCCCAGTGAAAGAGATGATTCCTGGACAAGGAAAGAGCAATTTGATAGGTAAGAGGGAGAGAAAAGATTTATTTTCTGTTATTGTACAGATAAGATGCTGAAGAATAAACATGAGAAGACCTTGGCTATATTTCTACTAGGAAACTAAACAGCACCAGAGATTTTCTCCTAAATCTGAGATAAAATGTGCTTTTTTTTGTGTCCTGTGTGGCCTGGCATGGGTAAGAGGCAGGAACCACAAAACCATGGATAAATGCAAAGAATAAATTTATTTTCATTACTTTGCCAGACAGGGGATCCCTAAAGTAGCACCTGCACAGAGGCACACAAGTGAGGATGCAGGCACCATGGAGCTTGATCCATGCTGGAAAACAAACTTGCTGTTTCCACCTGTATTCCAGGCATCCACACAGGTGTATTTTATTGCTGGACTCTGTTGTCTCCACAGCAGGGCAGAAATCACAAGCATATTTGATAGGGTACCTCTAAGCCTGTCAGAAGCCTGTTACCTAAACACAGATGTTCCATTTGCTTAACAGACAAGATGAAACAACAACAACTATAATATGTGTGGGTTTTGACACCTCAGCTGCAAGTCACTTAAGCACTTTTACAATCCTTCTTGCCCATCTTCTGTTCTTTTCCCACGTGTTCCTACTCTTAAACACTCTTAACCTCCAAAGATAGATGTCTGAATTAGTGTCTGACTAATGCTGACTTTCAAAATGTGCCCTGAAGTTTTCTGGGAGAGCCAGACTGGGGAAAAAAACAAGTTTCAACGAGCCTTTTAATGATTTAAAAGAGAGAAGGCTGAATTGTAGTGCCCTGATGTTACCCCATTTGTGCATGGTGATGTAGCACCATTTTAGCATGGGATCAAATTGACGCAACATTGACATCTGTAATGCAATTGTCCACTTAGATATTCTTAGTCTAGTGGAAATACCATAAAAATACTTATCCCACTATGGCCCTCCGGTGCCTTTTCCAAATTGCCCGACCGACCCTGGCACCGGGGCAAATCAGAAGGTCCTGTCTGTATCTTCACCGTTACTTCGGGGCACCTGTGGGTTGTTTTGCTGAGATACCTTCAGAGATGGTGAAAGTGAGGAAGAAAGAGGACTCTGCTGCTATGCTTAAGTTGTAGGTTTTATTGTTTCATTGTGGGAAACAGCCAAGTCAGGGGTCCTGACCTGGTGGAATTCTTCCACAGCAGAGCCTCGAGGGGCCTCTGCACCATTGTTTTATTGATGAGAGGTTCTTACAAAAGATAAGAACAGGGTCCAATAGGAAAATACAGGGGATGATACAGGATGGGACAGACAACAGTTATCACCAGTGGGAATAGGGGGTAGGGGGAGAAAGTTGGTATTCAGCCAATAACTTGACCAGCTCCTCTGAATTTTCTTGAAGGGGAAAAGCTTTGGGGTGAGTGACAGGGCCCCAGGGGGTGGGGGCTTTGACTGACACATACAAACATCAGGAAAAGACCAAAGTGAGTTTTGGGGCAGGGGTACATAGAGCAAACCATTATACAAAACTTAACAGTAACTGATAAACATAGAAAAGCTAAAAACACATCACCACATCCCACCATCTAAGTGATTAAAGTCAGGTTTTTCCTCCTTTGGCAAAATAACTAATGCAGCCAGACCTTCACCTTCTGTTTAGAGTTAGCAACAGCACTGAAATCGGTATTTTTTGTGCTTCTGAAAAAGATTAGATATAAATTCAGTAAGGCAAATTGGGCATGCAAACTTCATTAAAGGAATATTTTTTAAAACATACATTTGGGAAAATAAATGAGTTCTATGTAGAGACTCAAATTGGATGAGTTATCTGACCTCCTTTCTGCCACAGCTGCATCCACAATGTTTTAAGAAGTAATTTTAAGAGTTTTGACAAAAAGAAAATCCTTTAACTTTTCCTTGGGACTTGGATTAATAAGGAAAAGAACATCTCCAAGGATGAAGATTCCAGATCCTCTGAAGGCACCTGTGATAAAGTTTTGATCACTCTCATGGTAAAAAATAATTCCCTTGTATTGAGTTTGAATTCTGCATGTTACATACTGGATCCACAGCTTCTCATACTGTCACTGCACACTTCTCTGAAAAGTCTCCTGGTCTTCTCTGTATCCTCCAGTCAGAGAGATGCAGACAGCAAAAATCACCCCTGAAGCTTTCTCTTCTTTTTTAATTCACACAGAACAAACACAGTTTCATCTGTTTCTTCTTTTAGATCTGGTACTGCCGCTCCCCCATCCATCTGGAGGATTCATCTACACTGACTCCATCCAATGAGTCCCTCTCCACTGGACTCAGACCAGTGTCTCCATGCCAGTCTGTCACAGAAGAGCTCAGGAGGTCATGGTTCACCAGATGGGTGTAACAAGTGCTGACTAGAGGAGAAGGATCAATTGAACAAGGCATGATGGCTGAATTCTGGCTAATGCAGCCCAGGAAGGTGTTGCCTTCTTTACTCCAAGGGCACATGGCTGGTCCCTGGTCAGCCTGTGCTCCACCAGGACCCTCAGCTGCTCATCTCCAAAGCTGCTTCTCAGATGTCCCAGCCCTCATCTGGTGCTGGGGTTACTTTGTCCCAAGGGCAGAACTTTACTTTTGCCTTTGTTGAACTTCATGAGCTCCTGTCAGCCCATATCTCCAGCCTGGTTAGGTCTCCTTGAATAGCAAATATCTTCTGCAAACAAATAGAGAGAGAACTCTAGCGCATCATCCAGTTCATTTATAAAGTGGTTAAGCAGTAACAGTATGGATCCCTATGGGATGTCACCAGGAACCAGCCCCCAGCTGGACTTGTCACTCCAAATCTCTTCCTGCTTAATATTTTTCCTTTTCTAGTTACATCAAATCTGTTTGGAATATGGAACAAATAAAAAGGAAGTATTTATTTCCTGACAGTAACATAACATATGTGAATAAAATGATCAAAAATATGTCCATAGCATTTAGTGGCCAGCTCTGGACTGAAGTAAACTGATATTAATAATGTTTATGTTGGGTTCTATTTCCAGTGCCTCTGCTGATAGGATAACCTTGGATTAATTACACATTGAGTATTTTTTCACTTATAATAGTAAAGCTTTTAACTAAACCCATTAATATTATTGACAATACCAGTATATTAAAGATGTTGTCATACCTATTACTAGTCTACAACTAGTCTTTATCTAGTTCTATAAATTCAGTCAACTCAGACTAAACTGGGTTAATGAAGCAAGCCAAATAATCTACTAGGATGGTACATTTCAGTCTGAATTCCTCTGGAGTTTACTTTCAGTCAGAAAACATTTTCAGTGTATGTGAGTTCAGCATCAGGATTTCAGAGCAGATCTGTAAATCCAGAGCAGTAATATTTCTCAGCTTTAAATTTGGTTATTCTAGATTTGGTTACCTGCTGAAGGGGAACATTTTTGGGTTTGGTTTTTTTTTCATTTCCCATTATTATCCCTATTTGAATGGTTTAGGGAGACCACAAGAGAAAGGCACCCTGCTGAGTTATTGCATAACCTTAAGAAAATGATCTGTCCTTGTCTGGACAGAAGAAGGCTGATAACAAAAGTCCTTCCTGGGAAATATTCATGCACATTTCTAAATATATCACAAGGATGAACATTTGCCGTCTATAAAGTTAACTACATCTATAAATCAGTTATAGTACTTGGGCTCTAAGGGGTGGGTGTGCATTCTCTCTACCACCTTAAAAGCTCTGCTTGTGGTACAAATTATGACCTAATTACAAACACAGTATAAAACTCTGGTGCAAACTTGTCTGTTTTGCTCCAGAAAAGCAGCCAGGAGCAGTAGCAATGGTGCTGCTGGTAGCAGGTTTCTTGTTAAGACACCATCCCCTGATCATGCTTGATGTCATTCCCATTATATCCGACTCCTATCACTCCTCTAGGCCAGCACCAGAAACCCACAGCAACAGCCAAATATCCCACCAATGTGAGCCAGAATTCATTTTATCAAACTGTACCTTGTCCCATGGCATATTTCCTGACTTTTTTCTACTTGTTGCCTCTGTGTTAAGACATTGGGGGATGTCTTTTGGAATGGAACTTCTGATTACAGGAATTTTCAAAGTAAGCAAATGTATCAGCCACATTGCACCGCTGCCTGTGTGAACTCCTTTTAAGTGAACTCCATTCCAGATCCCAAAGGGCACTTTCCTGCCTGTCTTGCCTCTTAACTCTGTTCCTCTCCTCCCCTTCTCCAGTGCTCTGTCACTTCTGTTTCATGCCACATTTATTAGATTTCCTTTAGAAGCCCTGCCTGCTCAGATGGAGAAATGTAGTCACTGTTCCCTCTACTATTAATTTTAATTCATCTTTAATGTTTACACAATTCCTCCCTTCAATGGTTTGGCCTAATGTCTATTTTCTTTTGGATCAAAGACCTTCCTTAAATCCATTCCCATACTTAATAATCCTGTTTCATTTTCTTTTGGCTTTATAATGAATGTATTTGCTGGAAAATGAAGACAACAGACCTCTGAAAGTTGCTGTCTTCATCTCATTCTCTCAGATTGCCTTTCTTTACACAGCTTGACATTTAAAATGTATGCCTATATGTTGTATGTACACACAAAAAGGAAAACATATATTTCTGAAACACAGGAGTGAAAATGCTGCCTAAATACATCGGGTTTAGAAATCCACTACATCTTAGGTCTGACCTAGTAAGCCAAAAAGTAACCAATTCTTTCAGGTTTAAATGGGGTTTTTTAACACCAACACACTTGATGGCTTGACTGTGTTTAGGATTGGTCTTTCTCGGTTAACTTTGATTTAAGTTATTGGAAATTCCACGTTGTTATGGAGAGCTTTGGGGTCCACCAAGGGAAAAGGTTTGTCAATTGAAACAGGATGATAACTCAGCATCATGTACAAGGTAGCACTAGATATGAGAAAGGTGTGCTAGTAACAGAAAAAGGAGAAAAATTGCTGAGGAAAATGCCACATGGGAGGCTGGAAGAGTATCAAGACAGCATTAGACTGCAGTCCATCTCCTTTGAACTATAGAGGCTACCTTCTCTATATACTTAATGCTGAATTAGACTGAAGATAATAAAAGCATATGCTTGCCCCCCTGTGGAAAAAAGGACTCTTTCAGATATTCCAGCCTCAGGAATCAAACACTGAGGAGTTTGTCATTACCTGAAAGTGAATTTGAGAAAGACCATGTCCATCTTTGGAGGATTACTCTGTTTGTATCTCATAAGTACAAAGTTTGCCCACCCCTATGAGGGAAGTAAACATTGTGCCAAGTTTTCACAGCCTGCACTGGAACAGCAAATAAATGAGTTTACCTGCTTCTTTCTTTGCCACCACACCAGGGAATGACATTTTCCTATTAACCAGTGTGGGGAGGTTACCTCTGCTGGAGGTACCTGGCCAGCATATTACACAACACGGATATAAATGTTTTACTCCAGAAATTAGTGCCAGTAGAATTCTGTACAATGTTTAGACCAGGCAATGGAAGAGAAGGCCAGTTAAATAAGATGGTTAAGTCGTTAAATATTTCCATTATAAATATTTACCTTGTAAACTAAACACACTGCTATTCCCTAAGTGTCATCAGCTATTAATTGTATAATATGTGATTGTAAACACACTTCTGTTGTTTCCTATGCATTTTGGACTCTAAAGGCTGAGAACAGCTGAAAAGCAGTCAAAATTTATTTCCAAATAGCTTGTTCACTAGACAGATTTCCTTAATAGCTTTTTCTTTGGAAGGATTTGAAATTGCACCATATCAAACGTCGAAGCCAACCGTCTGAGAGATGAATTTGAAACATTGAAGATGAAGAGGGCTCCAGTAAGTCTTCACAAACTTGTGGATGGGTGATCTTGCTGTATAAATTTCCTAAGTAACCACATATGAGCACAAAAATACCTATTTGAAGCAATATAAATGTCCATTTTTAGCAGCGTGCTGTCACCTACAACAACTGTGAGCAAATACATACTGTGTAAGAGTATAACAAAAGGGTAAGTAAGTGATATTTTCCCCTCATGATCTGCCAGCCACTGCCAAGGGCCCTCCAGCAGCACTTTTGTTCCATATAAGCAATGCTAGTGACAATATGGTCATCCTTAATATAAATAAATATGAATTATTAATTCAGTGTGAGGATGATTGTTTTCACTCTGTTTCACAGCCTTTCCATTCCTCAGTTTTTCTTTACATGACAGAACCATTGGCTCACAGCTACACCAGGCTAAATGATGCCTCTCAAGCCCCAGGAATCCCATCATGGAGGACTCCTACCCTGGACCATGTAATAAAAGAAGACTAAGTCATGGAAGTAAACTCTTGAATGGAACAGAACACCGTGGGTGCTTTACCAGGCATTTTATATCGTGTGCTGAATGTCCTTTATAACTTTCTACAATCAGTCCTCGGCCCTGGCAGTCTCCTGGCTGCCAGGTAAAACTGGTGGTAGGATATTTTCTTAGATTAAAACAAAGAATACCTGTCATGCACATTCCAAATATGACTGCCAAATTGGATGATCAGATACAGAGGATAAAATCAGATGCATCATCCAGCAGAGAATTAAGTGTAGAATTAGAAAACGGTTGGTTGGATAAAATATTGAAACGACTTGGATTTTCTCTGGTTGATTGGCCTCTGTCTTGAAAAGTATAATTGTGCTTGTAGTGATAATTGCGATTACAATACTTGCTTTAAGTTGTGTATAAAATGTGATTATAAATGCAACACGAGGAACAAATATTATGTTTATAAAAAGAAGCAAAGTGAGGCTTATGAAGGCTGGTGGGGAAAACAAGCTTCAAAAGCCCCAAACGGGGGAAATGTTGCCAGAGGGAGAACTATTTGCCCAGCTGGTGGAAAATACAGTGCTTGTCCCATAGGATCATGTTAAACATCAAACAAAGAAAGGAACAAGAATGTGCACTTGGTTAACCAAGTGTCTCACAGAACAATGAATCAGACTAGTTATGCCAACTCAGCCCAATATTTGTGGCACCAAGATCATGGAGAACTTTGGGGTTGATGACCACCAAGGACCACTGGAGTGACCTTGGGATAAGAATGCACAGGCCAAGGGGAGGGGAAATGTTAATAACTTCTGAGAAGTGATTGCTTTATTCATGTGTCTTCTGGGAAAACTCATGAGTATGCGTGTAAAATATAGTATTTCAACAGGAGCTTTTTCTGTACTGAGCATGCACAATAGGTGGAGATATCCTTGGGCTATAATAAAGAATTCCTGCTCCTTAATGCAACATTGGTGTTGAGGAGTTTGTTCTGCCAATTTCAGCAACACCTTAATGCCACATCTGCACATCTTTTAGATATCTCTAAGGATGGTGACTTGACCACTCCCCTGAACAGCCTCTTCCAATGCTTAACAATGCCCCTTTGGTGAAGAATTTTTCCTAATATCCAAACTAAACTTTCTCTGGCACAACATGAAACAATTTCCTCTTATCCAATTACTTGTCACTTGAGAAGAGATTGAGCCCCAACCCGTTACATCCTCCTTTCAGTGGTTGTAGAGAATGAGAATGTTCCCCTTGAGTCTCTTTTTCTCCAGGCTAAACACCCCCAGTCCCTTTAGCTGCTCCTCATTGGGCTTGCTCTCCAGAGCCTTCGCCAACTTTCTTGCTCTTCTTTGGATGGGATGGCCCCAGGTTTCTGGAACAGGCAGTCAAATAACCACTCTCTGCTTTAGAACTGAGAGGCACAAGGACAGTCAGGAGTAGTGCAAAGTAATGGGGAGAGCTTAAAGTGAAGGCCAAAGCCTCAACCTTAAGCTCAGCACAAGCTTGGCAAGTCTGTGGAGGGAGGAAAGAAAGCCAATTTTTAGACTGATTCATTTTCTTTACAGTTGTGGGATCCCAATGTCCCTTCAATTGTGTCCTTAGCCAGTTCACTTTGCTAATATTCAGGACTTTCAGGGGGCATTTATATCTTTAAATGACCTCTCAGCTGCAAAAGGATCATGCAGCCTGCAAATTAATCAGTAGCATCTCAGTGGTGTAATTCTGTATACAGCAGTCAAGTCCAGGAAAGCTTTATAAGTTCACAGCACATAGAATCCTGACATTTCCCTCTCCCACCCTCTAATTGGTGCTTTATCAACTGCATCCACTCCCCTCCCTGAAACAACTGTCCTATTAATTAATATTTTACTTGGAAAAGATTTCTATGTGAAGGTGAAAATATCTGTGTGTCTGTTTCTGCATCTGCTTATCACAGAATTGCAATGTCAGTGGAGCATTTCTAAATGCTGGATAAGTACATAAGCTGTATTTGAAAACAAAAAACCAAACAAGATTTTCACATTTACAGAAACACTTTTTTCTGATCATTTTGTTTGAACAGTCTCATCTTTTACCTTTATTTATGAAAATAAGAACAGTCATTATGTAATTAAATAAGGTTTTGTAAACAAACACCAACACTTTTAATTTCCAAAACCTCTAAAATGTTAACATTTGGTGTTTTGAATTTTTTTTCTTGATTTTTTGAAACAAAATTTCATCAAAATCAATGGGGCTTGGTGGACAATTTTGAAAGTATTGACTAGAGTTCCTGGAAAATATCAATGAACAAGTACAATCATATTCAGCATCTTGGAATAAATAACTGAATATAGAAATTTGTGTGAGGCATTCCTATAAAAAAACAAAAAAGCAGATCTGTTGCTGCCTGCTATTAAGATCTGGTATCTTTGCAGATTGCAGAGGTTCCTGCAGTTTTCAGTTCTTCTGTTCTGTGCTGGACAACTTTTTACTCAGCCCTAAATTTGCCTATAATGATTACACTTGTGTATAATTACTATTCATGTGCACTCTTGGTGCTTTGTCATCACTCCTAAGGATTGAATAACATCTCTTAGGATAACGAATAAAGTAGAAGGAATAAAGTTGTTCTGTTATTTGGAGGTATGCCATGGCTCACATGAATGTCACTTGGTACTGCCAGAAAATCTGAGCGTTGAACCTTATCCCCACTCCCTCTCTCTCTGCTGAATTGATTTCTCACAAGTCTTGCTCTCAAGTTTTTCATCCTCAGGTTTTGAAATCATTAGAATGATTTTGGCATTGCTTCCAGGACAAGGTCAGTAAAAGCTCAAGGTCTTACTCTGAAAGCCTGGTTGGGGATGGAAAGGCTGTCTGTGTGTAGCCTACGAGCTGAGCTTCTACACAACGTTAAGAGATCATCCCATCAGGCAGCTGAAATCTCATATTCCCATATGGAAAGGCACCCAGTGCTATTGGAAACTGCTACTCCAGCTAAACAAATTGAGACATGTTCTGTGCTGAAATCCAAGTTAGAAATATATGTGGTGCTACCAGCTGCCCTGGTTGCAAAAAGAATGCACATTTGTACTTCATCCTTCAGACAGTCATGAAATAATGCTAGAGATGTGGTTTAATGATGAATTTGGCAGTGCTGGGCTGAAGGTTGGACTCAGTGGGCTTAGAGGTCTTTTTCAACCTTAATGATACCAGGATTCTAGATATTGAAAGTTTAGTTTTCATTAGATAAGCACTTTGACATTTAAGAATTTTTGATCTTTCTCAAAATATTAGGAAATTTCTCTTAAAAACTTACTTTGAAAGATGAGCATACAAGATACACGATGACATTTCTGATTTTTTTTTTTTTTCCATTTTTGGTGACCTTTATGAAAAAGACAGACTTTGCAAATTCTTATGTGGCAACTTCCTGGATTTGAGAAGTGGGTATCTCTTCTCCTTTTCCAGCTGGCAGGCCATGCTGGTTTTCCAGCACAGCCAGTACCGAAAGGCTGTTAGGTGCAAATAACATTCTATTCCCCCTCAAAGATATCTCAGAAATGGAAAGTGAATAATCCTCTTGCACTACCTGCAGAGGGAACTAAGATGCCACCTTGGAGCACAAATAATTTTCGGACATCCAGAACTCAGAGGGGTGAATGTCACTCAGGGAAACCAAAGGAACTGGAATACCTCTATGAGTAAAACTTAGACAAAGAGCTGTAGTATTAAATCCAAGCTATATTTTCACCTTCAAAACTATATTAAAAATATCTAAGTGATCTGGAAGGTGAGGTCAGAAACAAAGAGGTTGCAGGTGAGGAAAGAAATATCAGGCATCAAAAAGATTCTCATATGTAATTGTAAGTTGGAAAGAACCATGTCAGGATAAAACCTGATGTAAAACCTGATGTATCTCAGAGATTTCAGTTGTTACAAGAGTAAGATAAGTCTATCTTTTCATCTCCTGGAAGAAGTTTGCTTGTTTCTCTCTTTCCTTTCAGGAAAAAAAAAATAGTATAAAATAGGAAGGAAAATCTTTTTCAGTCTGACATCAGATTTGCTCTCCAACTAAATTGGTTTTGGAGTTCCTTATCAAAATATTCTGGGAAACTATGATACAAATGCAGTATATATTAGAAATGTCAGAATACCATCTGTGAGCAGAAAAGAAAGAACAGCATGGGAACAGAAAGGAAATATCTGTGGTGTGTTTTTAAATTAGAATGCCAATACTCTGATTTCTAAAATTCAATCAAAGCATGAGTGTTGGAGGTAAAGGAAGTGCTGCACCTCGTAAGTAAATGCTTTGTATAGTCAGCAACTTTACAAAGAGGTTCATGGGGTGCTGGAGTTTTTCTAATCTTAAATTTTATATCAGCATTATAACAAATACCCTGAACTCTCACCAAAATGCATGAACTAACTTATTTCCCTAACTTTAACAATTTTCTGTTGCTTGAGAACTTAATTCACAGTGGCAATTAAAATCATTCTGCATATCTTACATATTCTGATAATTTTTTAAATTAGAATATAAAAACTGTGTCTTCACTGCAGACTCAATATTCAAACTGTAAATGTCCAGAAGAAACCTCAAGAGTGATTAAATTGAGGGATCTTAATTAATCTGACTTCTTCATTGCCAGACGTCTAGAGAAGAAAATCCAGCTCTGTGTTGGTAGTCGTGGTCTTCAGCCTGAGTTAGCCCCAGTCCCTAAGAAATTAAAAACAGACAAACAAACAAAAAAAATGTTAATTCCATGCTGTAAGGCAATTCTGTTCATCCACAGAAAACAGCAGATCAATTCCAGATTTCAAGACTGAGAATTATCTTTATTTCAAACCACTGCAAAGGATGGATAAGTACTGAAACAAACAGTGGGGAGAAATACAAACAGCCTTACAACATATTCAAAATATATGGTTTGAGTTTGACTTTCCTGTAATGCCAGTGAAAAATCTGAATTAGTCATTTTGAAATGAAGCAATAAAAATTTTGTCACTCTAAAAACGCCAGCCTGGGGCACAATGATTTGATGTTGCTATGCTTATTTTACTAAGCAGAATCCAATAGAAAGCAGATTTGTTTAATGACTTTTATTTTCTTAATGCCATTTAGTTCCCCTGAGGTTCCGTAAGTTCTTCTGTGCTGCAGACTCTCTTCAAAGTCAGAGAAATTCTGGACTGAAGATCTTCTGGAAAGAGACTTTATCAACTGACCCACATCACTGTCAATGTGCACAGAACGATTTTATTCAAGAGAGCAATGGACTGAGCTGAAACCATGGTATTGGGGCAGGATCTTATGGCTTATCTGAATTCTGTCTGAGAGGTCCATCTGATACAACTGCTGCAGAATAAAGGGAAAAAAAATCCCCATTCTTAAATAAAATCAGCTAAGAAAAACTCATACACATATAACAATGGGGCTGCAATCCTCCAAGTGACATCAGTTTGTTTGTTTTCCTCTTTATGGAAGAGGAATGCTGTTTACAGTGCTGTGTGCTCCAGCAGAAATCCCAACACACACAAGAGCTTTATCTTTATTGGTCTCTGCTGCTGCAGCAGCCTCTGTTGGTTTCTTTTTGTCCTTATCAGTGTTAATGGCAAAGATCATTGAAAAGCACAGCAGAAAGAGAAAATATTATCATACATCACATGGCACAGTGTAAGTCTCAAATTGGTTGGTGCTACTAACCATAACCAGAATTAATACTGTGTTACACAGGAAAGAATCAGACAAACACTGCAAATGTAATCACTTAAACTGGGCTTCAGTTCAACCACCCAGCTGAAAAACATGTGAGTGGAAATAAGGTCACAATTAATACAAACCACCACACAGGTAATAAAGTTATGTACTGAGATGGTTTCTGTCAGTTGAATCTCACATAGTTCTAAATAGCGTGTGACTTCCAGAGTAGCAGGTTGAACTGCATGTGGGGTTATATCATTAGGAAACACACATTTTGACCTTTTTTGACAATATTTTTTCACTGTATGTTGTGATCCAGCAATATAAAGTAACACATTTAAAAGCATCTGTCACAAGTACAGTTGTGCAGCTTTATCTGAATCAGATGAAAGTTCCTTTTATCAAAATAATACAAAAAATGCTGAGAGTTTTCACTAGCCCTTGCAGTACTTTTTATACTAAAATGCAGTTCCACTTGCTGTTAATTACTGCTACTCATGTAGTAATTAATACATGTGATTTCCTTTTACATTAGTTCACCTTCAGAATGATATTTATGATTAATTGCCTACTATTTTAATGTGACATAATACAATAAGACCTAAGATCCCATTAATAGAACAAAATATTTAAATCATGTTTCATTGCCAAGAAAGAAACAAAAGACTGATTGCTTTCCAAATTATTTTGAACTCAAATTTAGTAAAAACAATACAAATTCTGAAAGTTTGGAAGGAATGTTAAAATAAAAAATATGTTAATAGTTTCTCTTCAATAAAAATAATTTCTTCTGATCCAAAATATATAATATTAGTTTGTCTGGGCTGCTGTTCAAATATTTCTTATTCCAAACACATTTACCAGGATGTATCTGTAGTTTTCATTGGGATTTGGGACGAATAAGACTGAGTGGACCTGTTATACCTCACGCATATCCAAATTCTTTTAGAAATATTTTATTTTTCTTCCCAGTGCTGCTGCATATTTTGGTTAAGAATAGGTTGCAGGTCATAATTTAAACTCACAGAGTTTAAATGGAAATGTCTTTGGATGGAAATCTGTATCTGTGCACTACACCTGACTCCGGGTTTGGTGCTCGGCAGGCTTTGATTGCTGGATGTGAGTGACATCCCTGCTGTCACCGCCGTGGTTTAATGTTGTCAGCTCGTCCCCCATCCCCTGCTGGCGTTCCCTCTGCATAAACAGCCCACAATTACCGAAATGAAAAGCTGCCTTCGCCTCCAGCAGAACGAGCCCTGCCCCGGGGCGTGCAAAATGAAGGGGTTGCAATCACCAGCCTGGGCTCCTGAACAGCCCCTTCTGATGGAAGTTCGGGTCTGAGTTTCAGAGCCCTATTCAGAGTGCTAACGCACATAATTGATGCCTTTTCAGCCTCCTTTGTTCAAGTCTCCAGTCAGCCTAATTAGGTTCTTGTGAGGCAATAATGAAGTAAACATTTCCACGAATATCTGCGTTAGCTGGATGGCAGATGCCTGCAATTAAAATACTGTAGCTATATTACAGCACATATATTCCATGTTGCTCTCAGATCTGTTGAAAATTACCCAAAAGAATGTTTGTGAGTTTTTCCAACATGGAAAAATACCAGCCTAAGCTGTGACCCAGGACCTGTACAAACACCAAGGGAAGTCAGTGGGATGTGGACTAGACCTTACAGAACTTGGGCTCACCTTTGATTTTCTTTTTGTGAAAAGAGTTTTGACCGTGGCTATATATGTTTAAAAATTGCATAAAGCCACCTGAGCATTCATTTTAATTGCTGAAATTTAGTCAGGGTCAGATTTAAGTGAGATAGAGTGAAAAGGATGGGTGAAAAAAGAAAAGTGGAAGAAGGCACATGGTAGGTAGCTCAGCTCCTTTGCCAAAACAGTCACTGGCACAACTTGAGAGGTTTGAGAGCTCGGTAATATACACACACCTCACCATGCTTCTGACCTCAGGACCAGAGGATGGGTCTAGATATCCCTGTAGCATGGAATATCTTAATTTTCATTAAAAGGTGCTCTACTTAAAGATTCTTGAAGTAGGCACTTCCAGCCTTGCAATTGCTCTGAAATACACAGACTACGTATTTATGGGGAAGAAAACAGCTCCCATTTGGCATCTACACAGCACCTAGGCTAGAGGTATCTCCAAATAAAGTGCTCATCTCTCTGTGCCAGGGAGCAGTAGGCTGTGGCCTCATTAGCTTTGGCCGTTAAAAGCTCAAACCCCAGCTGGGGTGGGAGAGCTTCCCTGGCAGATTTTGTTATCCTGACAGAGCTCTGAAAGACACAGTTCAGGAGCAGAGGAGCTGATGGTAAATAGGAAGGTGTCAGAGTAATCTGACAGACAAACCATGTGGAGCAGAAAGGCAAAAGAATCAGAGAGCTGGCCTGTAGGAATTACTGCAGGGAAGAAAGAGGCAGCTCGCACACAGGACAAGAAATTAGAAAAGGGTTGCTTTGACGTGAAATTATTGCACAAAAGTAACCCTTAATTTATGCAAGATTTTTTGGG